>JAHFWG010000088.1:192578-200078 GCA_020233015.1 Callinectes sapidus | reverse complement strand
GTGCGCGTGTGTGTATATGAGGAACTTGAAAGAGTGACCAGGTGTGTGGACGATGGCATGAGAGGGAGAAGTGGCAGCGGAAGGAAGAAGAATGAAGGAGGAAGATGAGGCAACGAGGAAGTCGGAAGGAAGTAAGAGGAAACAGTAGGAGCGGGAAACGATTAATGATAATTAGGCGAAAACACATCAGCCAGAGATCCATCTCCAGTCAATGATTGACCATCGGGTAGAAAAATTTATATTCATTGCCAAAGTACTCAAGGAAGAAAGAGAGGAGAAAGGAGGAAGAGGCGAAAAAAACAGGAAGTGAGGAAGGAAGACAGGAAGGAAGGACGGTCGGTGGAAAGACACAAAGAGGGGTAGGGAGTCCCTCGGGGGAGCACTTATTCCAGCCAGGACAAGGGGAAAGACCCGAGGTAGCAGAGGGCGGAGTAGCAAAAACTGGCACACCCTGACCATGAACCAGGCCAGCAGGATTCTTGAAGGCAAAGTCCTGACTCCTGCCCTCAACTCTTCCACCTCAACAGCCTTCCAATTGTTGATCTGAATTGCTCTACTCCTCCTTTCGCCTCCTCCTCCTCCTCCTCCTCCTACACACCATCCTCCAGTTTGATTACTTCCTATTGCTTCTACTCTACTCATTGTCTTTAATCGCTCGTGCTTCCTTGTTTCCTTCACTCTCATCGTGTACCAAACTTATACTTTCTCTGGTCTTTATGTGTTACCTCCGTCCTTCCTCTCCTCCTACTCGTATTGCTCGTAAACAATTTGCACCGCCAACTGTACTACCATCACTCTCCCCTCTACCTATTACTTCCATTACCAGTATGACCATTTTTCATCCTCCTCCTTGCCTTTTTCCTACTACCACTGCAATTAACACCGCTACAACCTCTACTTCCGCCCCTTTTCACTCTTCCTCCTCGTCTTTTCCCCGTAGGCCATCCTCCCACAGTTAACCGACGTCTCTGTCCCTGTATCTTCCACTCCTTCCTTTTACTTTCCGGCCGTCACAGGAGTCAAGGTCAACTAGTGAGGACAGTCGCGCTCCTTGGAATCGTCCGGCATCCACCACAGAACCCAGGACACACCAAGGGGAACCACCACCACTCCATCTCTCAGAATTCTCAGCGAGACATCGCGGCATCGCACACGTCCCTACCCTAGACTGTTGCTGCCTTGGTCTTGTGGTTATTTGACCTCTATGACTGGTAATATCAGGGATCGTTCTTTTATTTGAGTTACCCTAGAAAACAAGTTGACATTCGTTGTTGTTCTTTCACTCTTGTTTACTTTTTAGGGAATGACAATATGAAGAAACTTATTTTTCCTTTTCTTTATCTTTCGCCGATTTTCGTGCAAAATATTTAGGTAATCTCACTGAACGAACATGAAATATGCAAAACACGGAACATTTCTGAAATATCCCATCACCCCATTTGCTGTTAGTGGTGTCATTTGATGAAGCTATAGGTGCCATAAGTGTCCACCAAACAATTTCGATAAGGTTGAAACAAAAAACACAGCAGTCTGGCGTTAATCATGACGAAGAGCGGCAGTGAAGCCTCGCCTCACACCGCCACTGCCTTTACAAGTGAAAATACATGCACTCCCTGTTGTGTTTCAGTCTTGCACAAGTACATGCTCGCTTAAGAACCAAGACAAAAACACCATTACGTATTCAGCCCACGAGACGCGCTCAACACAAAGGAACAATGAAGACGCCGCCCTATGCACTCCCTAATGACTTCTTGCCTTTTAAAAATAGTACTTTTGAAGGGGAGGCTTAACTATAATTGCTTCATATTTTTTCCATTATTTACCTTATAAGAGATACTGTGAGCTACTGCTAGGTGATGGTGATGAAGGTTGTAATGATGGTAGTAATGGACGCAGTGTTTACCTACTTGTTTTATTGTTTTTGTTTTTAGCTGCATTGTTTATATGGCAGAGGGCACTCATAGTGGTGAATATCATAGCGAAGGGCATTGTGTTGACGCAGTATGGTGGTGGTGGTGGTGGTGGTGGCGGTGGTGTTCCTTCTTCGTAGTGTTATGGTGTGATGCCTTGTTGCGGTAGTGTTGTGCTGCACCGGTGTTCTGTTGGGGAGATTTGTTACTGTGGTGTTGTACTGCCTCGCTGTCACTATGGTGGTGTACTGAACAGCGGTGGTAATGCAGTGTCCTGTTGTGATGGCAGTGACGCAAACACCAGATCCTCGTGACGAAGGTGAAGTGTGGCCGGAGAAAGGATGCAAATGAAGGAAATAATGGTGATAAGCAAAGACATTTAGTAGTCAGGGACAACAAGATCCGGAATGAAGGGAGGAAGGAAGGAAGGAAAGGAAGAAAGTATGGGAGGGAAGGGGGGAATGCAGGAGGGAGGGAGGGAGGAAGGGAGTTAAGGAGGAAGGAAGGATAGGGATATGTAGGGAAGTGAAGGGCGGGGCGGAAGGAAAGGGCAACATTCCTAGAGTGTGATATTTTATCCTGACAGGGGCTCCTCCCACTGCAGGCGCCATGTGTGTGTGTGTGTGTGTGTGTGTGTGTGTGTGTGTGTGTTACGACGAGGGAAGACACCTACAGACAGCAGGTACGAGTGATCGAGTCTATCCCAAGGTGACACCCACAAATTAAACATACATAAACCTCCACCATTTGTCTCCCTGACCTTGGATCCTAACATATTCCTTCTTCCTAGCACTCCCCTATGTCCTTCCATCTTCCCTATTTCCCCCTTTTTCTCTCTTCTGTGTCTTCATTCCTTCTGCATTCCCCAAAACTCTCCTTTTCACTCTTTTCACCTCCCCATTAACCTCTCCAAGACTTTCCCTTTCTATATCCGTTCACTTTTCCAATCTCTAGCACCCTTCCTCACCCCAATCCCTGCATTCTTAACCTTGTCGTCTCCCTCCTAAACCTTTCATCTCCTCCTCACACCTCCTTTCCAGCCCCTTGAGACACGGTGCGAGGGTGCCACGTGTGCTGAGGAGGGCTGAGAGTAAATCATGGGGTCACATACGATGATGGGTATGTGGGTAAAACCTACACCACTCACGGACACATTCCTGCGCCGAGTAACGAGGCAAAGGAGTCAAGTGATCTCATTGTTTTTGTTTAGTCATTGCTAGGCGAGGAGAGTTTTGTTATTCATGACTGTTGGGATTTTGGGACACGATTTGGAATTGGTACACGGCATGGTATGAGAGTTAGTGTGTCCATTTCTAAGGAGCTGATTTGAATTGTGTGTTTTTTTTATGAAGTTTGGAAGACGAGAAGTAATGGTTTGTTATTCGCACATCTTGGGTTATTGGATTTTGACATGGCATTACGTTTGGTATAGGATTCAGTAAGGGAGTTTGATAGTGTATAGATTCAAATATTTTTCTTATTTAGTCTTAGGTGAACAAGTAGAACTGTTTTGCTATTTGAGCCTTTTAATTGATTTACTCATAGGTAGATAATATGGACTTTGCAAAAAACAAAGTGCATATAATTTTCCCGAAGCCTGACGTCAATTACTCTTTCATTTAGTCACCCCAGTATGAGCTGCTCCATTTTCCCATTCACGCCTCTTGGGTTTTTGGCACAAGACTGGAACTTGGCACAGAACTTGACGCAGACTTTCTAGCGGGTTGATTTCAAAAGTGTCTTAAACGAGCCAAACAAACACACAAGTCAGGTAAGTGAGTACAGGGAGGCCTCGTTCAGCATCTTAGTAGGCCAGAGTTGCCCTTCTGGCGCTTTGTGTACGGAGGGGGAGCCTGAGGGCGGTGGGTGGGACGGGGGGGGGATAGTCGTGTTAGGGAGGGTCATCTTCACTCTCCTTCCCCCCTCCCCCCACCAATCTCTCTCTCTCTCTCTCTTGCACCTCTCACTTTCATGCACTTTCTCTTCAAGGCAACTCGTTATCGTTAATTATTGACACTGTAGTTGCAGCATTTTTTGACATAGTTTTCTTTGAGTGAGAGAGGCTATGAAGAAGGTGGCAAAGTAGAGCAAGGGGGAAAAATAGAGCAAAATTAATATAATGATAAGTAGCAAGACTGAAAAAGAGCACAATGAGGACAATGAACAGCCAAATAAGTAGGATGATGAAGCACGACGAAAATAAGAAGAAAGAGAATAATGAAAGTGAGTAAGACGATGATGTAGACAATGCAGAAAACGACGAGGAGAGAAAAAAAAGAGATAAGGAGAAATATGTAGAAGGGGATGAATAATAAGGTAAGGAGAAAAATGTAGAAGGGGATGAATAATGCAATAAAGAAAACGAGACCAACAATTAAAGAGGTGATAAGAAATAGTAGCCCATATAATCAATAAAGAGAGCAATGAAGGCGTCAGAGAGGGAAATTAAGAAGGCAATGAAGGAGTAGCTGAAGAAGGCGAGGAAGAAGAGCCAATCGAGCTATCCTTATCGAAGCCTTACAGGGGCCAATGAGCGAAGCCAGGCCAGTAGGGCGCAACACACACACACACACACACACACACACACACACACACACACACACACACAAGGCCATCCAGAGGAAACTTAACTTGACAGACTACTTTTGAAATTTCCTCTGAGTGGGGGGGAGGGGAGGACTGGGGGCAAGAGGAGGAGGAGGGAGGAGGTAGGGAGGAGTAGTGCAGAGGGCATGGGGTTGAGGTGAAGTAGTGAGGAGGATAGGAGAGGGAAGAGGGGAGAGGAGGGGAGCGGGGCAGGTGAGGGAGAGGGGAGACAGGAGAGGGGAGAGCGAGAGGGATGGTGTCCTTGGTGCGACACTCACGCCAGTCAAACCCGGCGGTGTGACCCACTACCCTACTTCCCCCTGATCCTCCTGCCGCGCCACACACCGTGGGGACCATGACGAGGAAGACGATGACTACAGGAAAGAGGCAATGACTCTGTAGATAATGCTGCGGAACACAAGGACGCAACGGGATGACTATAATAAAAGGTTTGATTTCAGTTAAACCCATTATTTCGTCTAAATTCAATTACATGGATGATGTAAAAGGGGAATATCTTATTACTGGTCGCTAAATCATCACTATCATCATCATCATCATCTTATTACTGTTATCATCTAATTCTTAGAAATTTGCCTGAGAGAAGCTCCTCCCTTACATTTCCATTCCTACATTGAAACGAGACTTGAAGTCCTGCCTCGGGAAGCATTCTTGAAGGCTAACCCTAGTTTGGTGCGTTAATGCATAATTATATACTTACTAATGATATCGTAGTGACATTGCTAGTGCTAGAATTACTGGTGCCTAAGCGGAAGCAATTAAAATATGAAGAAAAAATTTGCAAGTATTGCTTGCTCCATAAATACAAGACAAGAGTGTCAAAGAGCACCAATAAGACATTCGTTCTTCGAGGTGACCTAATACACTCGTTTCTAAAGTGTCTAGGTCGTAGCCTCGCGGGCAGTAGTTAAACAGGAAAAGCGGCGTGCTGCCCTGTGGTTCTTAAAGATGCTAGCTGCCTCCGAGACCGCGCCTAGGCAACCTAGGCCATGGAGAGAGAAAACTAGACCACCTGACGCCTTTTGATAGCTCTTGACGGGAGGCCTGATGAAGAAAAATGGTTGAAAACACGACACCGGGCAGCGGTAGGCAGGTTCCCCCACTGGATTCCATCTGACGGGTTCAGAGGCCTCGGGTCCGCTACGCTGCGGGACTCAGTGATGAGGCGGGAGTTAGCAGGTGCCACAGGTGATGCAGTTGCCTGAGGAAGTGAGCGGCTCATTGTAATAAAGCATCTCTGAGGTGTTCATGGGGAAAAGTGGAGTGTTGTACTCCCAACAACTCCACGTCCCATAATGTCACTTAATTCATTCACATATCAGTGAAAAATACATAGGTTGGTCCATTCTTCTTTACTACATATCTAATTTATATTTTCTCACCTAATATCGCAGCTTTAAGTCATATTTTGGTTTGGTTGATGAGCAATTTAAGAAAAATCTGTGTCTGTTAGCTCGCAGTCAGAATATTTCACTGAAGCTTTAAGACAGCAGCAGCACCAGCAGCAGCAGCAGCAGCAGCAGCAGCAGCAGCAGCAGCAGCAGCAGCAGCAGCAGCAACAACAACAACAACAACAACAACAACAACAACAACAACAACAACAACAACAACAACAACAACACTAACAATAACAACAACAACAGCAGCAGCAGCAGCAGCAACAACAACAACAACAACATCAACAATAACAACAACAACAACAACAACAACATCAACAATAACAACAACAACAACAACAACACATACACTGATAACAACAGCGCGAGACTTACCTATTTCTAAAGCACATGATCTTTTCTGTTCTAACACTGCAACCTTCTTGTAATCACCTACACCAAAGAGCTTAGCGGCAGGAAACGCTTGGGAATGAAAGACTCATAGAAAATGTACACTGGATCACAAGATAAACAATATTCTTTAGTAATACACCCAACACTCCACGAGAGGCTGTGGTAGTGGCAGCCAGCCGGGGCCGAGGAGAGGATGCTTGTGATCGAACACCGCCGAGGTAAAGAAAGGGGCGAGTGAGGCAAGGAGTCAGTCTGGTTAGCCGTCCCCTTCTCACCTCTCACTCACTGGTCATGAACCGTTCTTTGTCACACAACTTGACTAGCTTTCTCCATCCTTGTCCTCCTAATACCTCTGGAATAAAAACAACATAGATTATTACACTTTATTTAATGATTTTTTCAATATCAACATATCAGCTTCTATCTATTGCAAATCTAAGGACTCTTCTTTGCTCACTGATCTCCTTTAGTTTCCCGTCTATTCCAAGCCATACCAGCAAAACTCTCCACTATTTTCCATGTATCTTGCTTCTTTTATCATCTACATGTATATCAACACATTGCGAATATTAGCCTTTACCTACCATACTTTCTTATATAGTTCCTAGCATGCTATTTCATTACTATACACTGTGCATTTCTTACCTGTTAGGTGGATGACATATTTCCTCCATATTCATCTTTTCTTCTCATTGCAGCGAAGAATTCTTTAGGTTTCTTTGTGGATGGCTTGAAGATTTCCCGCACTTTTAAATTTCGAGCGCATGTCTTCGCGATCTTTCATATGGCTGCACTACATATGGTCTCCGAGGTGGCGCCGCGTGAACAAAGGCACCAATAACAGTTATAATGAACGCACTGTGACCTTCTCGGTACAAGGCGTCATTTACCTCTTTATAGCGTTACTAGTTACTCGATTTCACTTTTTCAGGGTCACTGACGCGTCTTATTTGGGTTAACAATCATCATAGACCTCAAAAGCACATAAGTCAAGTCAAATTAGAAGATACAGATGAATTTTGTCTCACAGCATCTCACAAACACCAACTACCAATGGTGGGTATGGAAACTCAGGGAGAGAGAGAGAGAGAGAGAGAGAGAGAGAGAGAGAGAGAGAGAGAGAGAGAGAGAGAGAGAGAGAGAGAGAGAGAGAGAGAGAGAGAGAGAGAGAGAGAGAGAGAGCGAGAGCGAAC
>JAHFWG010000088.1:55678-57943 GCA_020233015.1 Callinectes sapidus | reverse complement strand
GAGAGAGAGAGAGAGAGAGAGAGAGAGAGAGAGAGAGAGAGAGAGAGAGAGAGAGAGAGAGAGAGAGAGAGAGAGAGAGAAAGAGAGAGGTAATCATCTACATCTCCCACCTTAACACATACAGATAATGCCACACCTTCAACCCCCGCATTTCCTTCCATCTCAACTCCCATCTGTCTCCTTTGATCAGCGCCGCCCTTCATCTCTTTCCGGCCGCCACGCCCACCATCACCTGTCCCTCGACGCTCCCACGACTAATGCCTCTCGACGTTTTCTTCCCCCAATTCCCACCTGCGCTAAATGATCGCCTGCCCACCTTCCCTCACTCTGCCAAACTTGAACTATTCAGGTGTACAGTGTATGTAGGTATAGTACTTAACTCCCGTGTGTGTGTGTGTGTGTGCGTGTGTGTGTGTGTGCGTGTGTGCAGAATCCTCTCAGTGTTGTTATTTGCGCCCAACGAGACCGTGTTAGGAAGAAAAACAACCGTGTAATATTCCACCTCCAGAAATCGTGAAGCAGAAGTGGAATGGCGACTGCCCACCCACACATACACACACACACACACACACACACACACACACACACGGCATAACTAACAAATAATTTCTGGATAGATCATTTCAATTTAAGGGATGGATGTATATATTCTCCCTCTAATTTCTCTTTCCCTTGTAAGTTCCTCCATTTATAAAGCAAACAAGTAAACAGGAGTGGCGTCCATCAGTGGCGGGGCTGCAGGCGAGGCCGTGACCAGAGCGGGTGGGTGGGTGGGTGGGAAGATACATGCTCTGTACAGCTCTCTTGTCCGCTTCCCATCACTTGCACACTCCTAACATTGTAGCACGACGAACGCAATTAATAAGTTTATGCATTGTGAAGTGAGAGGGCGGCTTTGTATATCTCAGCTCCCTTACACTACCTCATAATATCAATTAATCGATGATGTTTTTCTTTCCACCTGTAAACAATTATTATTTTACAGTGACCAAGTAATGCAAGTTTGTATAACCCTTATAAAATACGATAGCGAACTTTGTCAATTTGTTATTAGTATTGCTGTTATTCTATTCTGTCTTAGATTTCATTGTTATTTAACCTTACGAAGCGAAGCCACATGACAGCCGTGTCGCTGGGCCATATTTCAAATCAAACGATCAAACGCGAATTTAAACATCCCGGTGAGTGGTGAGTTAGTGTCAGGTGATACCGGGCTAAAGGACATCTCGCCTCTCTTCGCTGTACCTGGAAGCAGAGGCATTCATAACCTCCACCTGTCTAGTCGATGTAAATGTACGAGCTTTCCTATGCCAGTGAAATGTTACCATCTGTGTAGGTAACGTATAAACGTTCATGCAAATATCCGTCCCGTGACAGCCAAGTGGCCACCCGCCTCTGGCCTCTCGCCCGGCTGCCGTGCGCGCGGCGCCTACCCTCCCTCCCTCCTTTCCCCCATCCTCCACCTCCTGTCCTTCCACCCTCACCAATTCTTCTATACACAAGATATAAGGCTTATTTGCTTTTCTCTACTAAACAGTATGACCATAATGTGATGAGTGAAGTGAGTAAAGAAGGCAGTTTGAATACATTTGAAGTGTAAATTGTTTCCTGAGGTGAGAACTAACTAGCACGTTTCGGATGTCGTCTCCTATTTGGCGTGACGTCATCATTGCTCCGCACCCCTTCCTTCCACCACCTCCGCCAACGAACTGGTTCCCTATGAGTTCCTCAAACTCTACTATGAAAGATTTACCTGTAATATGAAGTTACTCAAACATTCAAACACTAAAAATACAGCCAGTACACGCAAATATTCCCCTCACACGGCAAGGAAGGGCAGGATAAGGGAGGAAAGAGTGGGGAATGAACCGAGAGAAGGCGGGACTAAGGGGGGAAAATTCCTACTTTTGGCGGGAAAGAAGCAAAGCAGACGCGTGTGGTAAACATTTCTGCAAATTAAGTGTGATCTATAGTTCTTTTGTGCGTGTTACTAAGTGACGAGACGGACGAAGTTACCAGGACCCTGTGGCGTAGCGGAGAACGAGGAACGGCGATGCAGAGACAGAGAAATAGAGGAAGCAAGGGATCGTGTGGCTGCTATCGTGAAGGTGAGAGCATTGGTGAAGGTGAAAAAAAGTCAGGTCCGTATTCAGAAAGCCTTTGTTCTCTCACCGCTACTATTTTCCAAGACCACAGAGGTATTTCTCTCGATGATGATGTAGAAATCTTGTCACTCTGCCTCTACAACCGTAAAAAATAATCAAA
>JAHFWG010000088.1:45678-50678 GCA_020233015.1 Callinectes sapidus | reverse complement strand
CGAGGCTGGCTGGTACCTGATTGCCCCGCGTGAGGCTAATGGAGCGGCGTGCTTTGGGGAGAACAGGAGGTAGAAGGGCGTGAGCAGAAAGGGATGAAGCGTGGGATAGGATGGCTTAGGGCGTGGCATAGAATGAGATGGGGAGTAATGGGCACATGACTGATGATGGCAAGGAGGAAAAGGGAGATAAGGAGGAAGGAAGAGTGGAGGAGGGACTTGGGGAAACGGAGAAGGAAGATGAAGAGAAATTTAGGGAAGATTGGACTTATCATGAAGAAGAAAATGAAAGAGATGATGAAGAAGAAGAAAGGGATAAGTCATGAGGATAGAAGTAAGGGAGACGAGCTTGATAATGCAGAGGGAGGGGAAAAGGAAGCTAATAAGAAAGGAGAGAGAGAGAGAGAGAGAGAGAGAGAGAGAGAGAGAGAGAGAGAGAGAGAGAGAGAGAGAGAGAGAGAGAGAGAGAGAGAGAGAGCCGTGGAACCAGAATGCATGAAACAAAAAGACGAAAATAATTGTAGAGAGAGAGGAAGGAGTTTTTCTATGTGGTGGTGGTGGTGGTATGAAGGGTGGCGCAGGTATCTGTGGTGTTCTACTTAGTGTTAGTGAAGGTCTGGAGAGCTCCATGTTGGAAAGAAGAGCGGCAGGATGTGATACTGTCTTAATCTCGTTAATGTGTATCTAGCCCCTGTTCACCTGGCAGCAACAAATAGGTACGGGATGTAACTCGAGGGGTTGTGGCCTCGCTCTCTCTACTTTTCAGTATATCCATACAAATAACATTTTGTTAGCATTTTTAAAGTTGAGGAATTATGACCCAAGCAGCAAAGGATTTAGTAAGACGTGACAGATGAAGACTGTATTTGGGAAAAAAGGGTAGCTATGATTCACACAGGGAATGCCACGTGTAGACCCGATGGCTTCATGTAACTTCCTTTATTTTCTTTTATTCTTAAGATGAGACAAGACTTCTCAAACTTGGATAACTCTCTTATGGGACTGACCCACTCAGTGAAGACTTGTTCAGTATTCTTGTTGCCCTGGGCCGGAGAAACATCTTTACACACATAGAATACACTCTCCCATGCCCTCCACTGATTATAGTACTGCTTGTAGGAGTGACGGAAGGGCGAGGAGTGACTGCTTCCACCCACCGCTCCATCACCGTGTCATGTTTTATTATGCATCATTAAAATGCTACACCGCTGCTGGTCAACATGTTGGTGGTGCTTGCTTGTTTTCCACTGATAATTGGTTATTGATGAATTAATTATTTGTTTTGTGTTAGAGATAGTGTACCTTTCAAAACAAAGAGTACCTGATTGACTGACTGAATGACTGATTGATTGCCTGTATATGATCGTAATAAAATCAATGTAACAGTGGGTAATAGGAAACTCTAAGAGGATAATGAGATGATTTATAAACAGTAATAATCGGTGACGGCAGATACACAATTACATAGCTGAGGAATTCTGGCGTGCAGATGTACTGACAATGTTTCCCTCGTGTTTTCATATTCTTAACCCCTAAAGTCCCATGGCGTGTTTTCATATTCATTCTGCTCTGTGATTTAATACAGATTCAGAAACTTTAGTTGGCATTAAGATAATGAAGGTTCTGACCATTAAACTTCAGATCTCCACAAACCCTAATGTAAATAAAATCGCCTAATCACACCCAAAACTCTTGGTAAATAGGCGTCCCAGTACTAAAGAGATTAATAGTTATTGCAATGAGATGTTCTGAAACGAATAAGGAATAAGACACTTTACAACAGGTTTTTCCGCTGCTTGGTAATGGTATGTTTTCAGTACACAGTGTCACGAGCAGTACTGGAGTATGCTAGGGGATGGTGACGCTCAGACACACAATTGAAAGTTAAGGGTTGAAGGCAAACACTAAGTCCCCAACAATTATAATATTAAAGAATTTAACTTAGAAAATGAACATGCAAACACACAATAATGTTAAGTGTGGCACGGGATATGTTGTCTCTGGAAGGTGTATCACAGTGAGAGTGTGAGGTTGGTGAGTCTGCACTTGCTCCCGGGAGAGAGGAGTGAGTCCTCTGCTGTTTGGGTTTAGACTGCCGAAGTGAAAGTCGGGAGGCAAGAGGTGAGCTTGGGGTTGGTGACTGGCGTGACAGTGAAGCTCGGGGTTGGTGCTTCGAGACAGCGGCTCGGCCCGGTTGGTGAGCCGTGTGGTGATGAGGCGGTGAGTCGAAGCCTCGGCTCACCGAATGTTGAGTGAAGGAAGTTTGTTGTCTCGTCCTGAGCTCGAAAGCTGGCACTGAAGCTCCACGAAAGCCCGAGGGCCATTATAACAGAGAGAAGAATATTCAGTTATTTCCACCACGTAACCTCTCAGTCTTCCATTGCAGTAGCTAGTGAAGGGTAGATTTCAAGCTTTAACATTGACTTTGCGATACAGTGCTGGCAGTTGTCCTGAAACTCACTGTAGTTTTCGTACTGCAGAGATAGCGTTGCCTTCCATATCTCTAACTTGTACCTTATCATTTTTATGGCGCTGTTATACACTCAATTTTCTTTCTTTCTCTTTTTAGTTCATAAAAAGTAAAATATGCGAAGTTTTCTGTGAAAAAATATACACACACACAAACCGAGAAGGCTTTACAACTTTAAGACGTTAAATTTCTCAACAATAACAACAATAACAACCATAAGAAGAAAGAGTCCACGACCCTCAGTACACCACCCACCTACTCTTCCTTCCCCACCTCCTCCCTTTTTCTTCCTTTGCCTCCTCAACTTTCCCTCCCCTTTCATCACATTCTCTGCTACTACTACAAACTTCACTCCATATTCACAAGCCAGACATTTCACTCTGGCGTAACCTTCCTCGCCTTCTGCTCCGCCGCCGCCGCCACCGCCACCGCCACCACCACCACCACCACCACCACCACCTTCTCTTTCTCCCTTGGCCCGCCTCAGGCATTCCTCTGATATCGCTTGCTGAAACCCTCATCCCAATCTCTTAACGCACCGCCGACGCTCACAGGAACCCAGGCAGATGGGAAAGGGCGGGAGAGAGAGGGAGGTGAGATAGGGAGAGAGGGAGAGTGGAGGGATGGAGATAGGGAGAAGGGTGAGAGAGAGAAGGAAGGAAGGGAGGGATATGGGAGATGATGAGAAAGGGACTAGATGTAAGACGACTGTACTGGAGGAAAAGACAAGTGAGTGATGGTTGAGAGAGAGAGAGAGAGAGAGAGAGAGAGAGAGAGAGAGAGAGAGAGAGAGAGAGAGAGAGAGAGAGAGAGAGAGAGAGAGAGAGAGAGAGAGAGACGGACTATTACACTCAGATAGACAGTTAAAAAGACAGTTGTAGGAACAGACAGACAGACAGACAGACAGACAGACAGAGAACTAAATGATTTAATACCAACAAAACAATAGCAAAAAGAGAAATATTGACATAACATTTTTTTATTTCATCTTTATATTTCTTCTTTTAAAACAATACGTAAACGAGGAAAGAAAGAGAGAGAAAAAACCCTCCTACAATAACGTCACTCTTCCATGAAATCTCCGCCAAGTTAAGAGGAATGAGCCGCTTTGAAACACGTGATTTATGAAAGCTGCAGACGAAAAGCCAATCATATAAAACTCCCGAACATTTTCATAACCTCCCTTTCTTTCTTACATTTAATCCCAGCGTAACAAACCTTTTAATATTACCGCGCGGAGCCTTTTAATAACGTCACGCTAAGTCACCCCCCCCCCCCCAGGGCCAAACAGCGCATCGCCTTTACGTGGTACACCTTACGGTCACGCCACGGGGGTCATCTGTCACGGTGGTAAGATAGCGTGACAGCGAGGCAATGATGCGGTGTTACTCTTGCCAGCGTCAGTGTGTCTTTTGATGTGATGTGATGTGATGTATTGGTTTGCCAAACAATATATTTTCTCCGCTATTAAGACTTGCACGGCTAACGCTTTCCTGTACGTATGTGTCAGTGTAGCAGGAGGAGTGTACACATGTTACTTCTATACCACAAGGGGGCCAGCATCGTGTGGCGTTCATATAACAAGCGAATGTGTTGCCTGATTGAGTTTGTTAGGATTGTTTTTGTAGTAATAGCGGTTGTTGTTTAGTTATGGCTACTTAATTTGATTACTAGAGTGTCGTTCGTGTAAAGAATTTAGCAGTTTTAAGCTTAATCTGCAGATTTAATCAAGCATTCTAATTAATGATTCCAGTACTACACAAATAACGGATTTTTTTGTTTCATTATCCGTCTGATAGAAATGTTCATGATGCAAATAAAGTTCCCTGTCTTTTCCATAGAATTAGCTCTACTTTAAGGGCAAATGTATGTGTGTGTGTGAGAGAGAGAGAGAGAGAGAGATAGAGAGAGAGAGAGAGAGAGAGAGAGAGAGAGAGAGAGAGAGAGAGAGAGAGAGAGAGAGCACAATATAAAGAAAATGGTTAGGGAATTATTCATGAAAAGTATATGAAAAGTATATGACAATGGGAAAGAATAAAAAATACAGAAAATACAAAATAGAAAAAAAGGGAAAATAACTCATGACAACAAAAATATAGAAAAAAAAAAACGTAAAATTACAGAACCAAAAATTCAGCAGAAAGAAAGGAGAAGACGAAAGAGAAGAGAAAAAACAAAAATAGAAACCACAGACAAAGAATACAAAGGAAAGAAAAGAATATTGGAAAAAGATAAATGAAGAAGAGAAAAAAAGATCGGATAAGCAAATAAAGACTAGAAATAGAATAGACATGAATATCTAGAATAATGGAAGACTAAAAAAAATAGAGGGAAAAAAGAAGAAGAGGAGGAGGAGGAAGAAAAGGAGGAGGAGGAGGAGGAGGAGGAGGTGGTGGTGGTGGTGGTGGTGGTGGTGGTGGTAAATAGGGAAGGCAGAGGATGCGTGACAGTAGATCTCTTTAAGGCCCGTTTACTTTGGAAAATTGATGCGTACTCTCTCTCTCTCTCTCTCTCTCTCTCTCTCTCTCTCTCT
>JAHFWG010000153.1:238646-250000 GCA_020233015.1 Callinectes sapidus | reverse complement strand
CAACCCTTCCAATTCTTGCAATTCCACTTTTATCAAGATGTCATAACTTTTTCCCCTTGGGGTTAAGTATTTAATGATGGAACGAGGTTCTGTTTTCTTAGTGAACACCAGGTCTAGCATACACAGTTCTTCCTCTCCTCTATGCCATGAAAATTCCAGCTAACTGCAACATGTCATCACTCCACAATCCCACATTTCCATTTTCTTCCATCTCCCACCAGTTCACACCCTGGCAGCTAAAATTTCCCAATAATAGTACCTTCTTGTCTTCCCCTGTCATATTATCTAGGCACTTCAGCACCTCTTTTTTGCATTTCTTTATGTTCTTTAAAACTTCATATATTTGCTTTCTCCTCCTTTCCCTTTCACTGGTTCACATTGTTATCTCTATGACTTCTGCCATGCCATCTCCATATTGCACTCCATCCACACATATGTCATTTCAGACCATTATTAGTATTCCTCTACCTTTTCCCTTTCTATCACTTATGCAATTATTGAATCCCTCTTTTCAAAAATTTAAGTGGACTTTCTTTTTCAGCTTTATCTCAGCTATGCACAACACATCCAGTTTTCCATCCTTAAAACAATCCCTTACTGCCAGCACACTTGATAGTAACTCATCTACATTTGTATGTACTTCTCCTCCCCCCACCTATAACTCTTCTCTTTGCTGTTGTGGTTCTTCCACTTCTCACCTCTTCCAAATAAATCACTTCCTCAGTCTTATATCTAATTCTCTCCAGTATTTCATCTTCTCAGTCTCTGTCCTTGTCTCTTTTTTTCTTTAACTTCATGTCTTAGATTTCTCTTTTTGTCTTTCTTCCAAGTTCACCTCTTTTAATCTAAATGGCCTTATACTCCAAACTTTCAACTAGCCTCCCAGTTCTTGCAGTGATCTCCTTTACTGCTAATTGTGATCTCACTCTCACTTTTAATGATCTTTTACTTCCCTCACTTTACTTTTCAATTGTGTGTTTTTTCCCATTTTGCATAGTTTATTGAGCCTTTTGTATAATTTGCCCTACCAACTCTCTTTCTCCTGTACTTATCAAATTGTTTCCTATACTGCAGAGCTCAAATCAAAATGCATTTCTTCTTATCCACAGTATCACACCAAATCCTCTTTTTCTTTAATTGTACTGGTCTGGTTTGTAGTGTATAAAAAACAGTAATATAAGGTAGCAAGTGGTCGAGTGGCTGGCAGTGGAGTAGCATAGGTGGGGTAAGCAGAAGTTATCTTTCGTGGGAGTAAAGAGAGGCGGTGGCTTAATTCAGGATGTATATTAATTTCTTTCTGTTGGTACAGCATGACAGCAGTACAAGATGCATGAACTTGAATAATAAAACCCAAATGCAGAGTGGGTGATATATCTTGAGAATGAGGCTGGAGTGGATGCCTGTTGAATGATGAGTGATCGGAGAGTCCTGAATAATGCTCATGAGTAAGTAGAAACACATGTTTTAAAATGTATGTGGGTGGAGCTTGTAGGGGGTGTGATAGAGGATGTGACTTAGATTAAGAAGATGAATCTGGAGGTTAAGGGAGAGGTCAGAGGGAGAGAAAGCTGGTGAGAAATTCACACATCATTAGTATGGAAGTGTAGACAGACCTGATGATGAGAGAAAGAGAAAGGAACACGTGTTTGCTGATGTGGAGCTATTTTTAAAGAGTGAACATGTGGTGAGACATGAAGTTATTTATAATAATGATAATAATAACTGATACATAATCACCTGAATCCGTGTCCTTAGTCTTTTCTCGTATGTTTCTCTACTAAACTAACATTTTCCTCATCCCATTATTTTTTCATGTGTTCTTTAACCACAACAGCTTAGATTCACACACTCCTCCTTCCATCTTTCATGTATCATCCTCCACCTTCTCTTTCAAATCTTTGAATGACACCTCAGATTTATCACATTTAATCTTAAGGATCTCATTTTGTTATCTCCTTGTTTACATCTAAAAAATTCTCCTAATTACAAAAATTCCTTCTCAGTTCCATATTTCCCTCTACCAATTAATCTTGTTAAGTAAGGATTCCTGCTATCACACTCGCATGCATATGTGTATAAAAATCAAAATCTCTGAATTTAGGGATATTTTCCAACTGTCTGGACTGCCCATTTTGTATTCTAGGCATCATAATACAATATGGATGCATTCCTTATTACTTAATATCAGACTGATGCTTTAATCTGTATTTACTCTCTCTTGCATTACATATTACTCAATTTAATGCTCCCCCATCCAGAAACTCTGACTCCTCACAGGTCACCCAAGATTGTTCGGAATGAGAGAGGCATGTTAGAGATGAATAGCAGTAACAACCAAAAAATATACATTTGCAACAGAAATTATGCAGACCATCAATAATTTCTCAGCATATATGGATAAAGGCATCAATGGTTATATTTTGATGCCTAGAACACAAAATGGGCACTTCAAACTGTTGGAAAATATCCTTGGACTTTGAAAACAAAATCCCAAGATTTAGGGACTTTTCTATAAAATTGTAAAGATATGCATGTTGTACGCATACAAAATCATTGATGCATTCAAACTAAACCAAACCCAACTGAAATGAGGGATCTCTGTGTTCTGCACAAAACTTTTCTATAGGCATTGTTACTAAATGAGTAATTTGCAAGGGAGAATGGAAAGAAGTGTCTCAAAATAATGTTTTCTTTCCATTGGTGTAATTCTTTTCATGTCGGTGAGACTGACAACTTTCTCCAATAATGCCTAAAAATCTCCCTCACCAGAAATTCATGAACCACATCAGATTCCTTGGTTGGGTAGAGGCCAAATTGATTAAAAAAAAATCCTAAATCTAGTAATTTTCTCTCCGAAATTGGTTCTATTATAGATTCGTACAGTGAACACGAGATGATTTTGGTCACCGTCAGGTTGTTGTTCTTACTATCTACAACATTTCCAATTAGTACACTATGTATCAGAAATGAATAATAATGCTACAAAGGGTCCAGGAAATGTGCTGTGTCTGTCAAGTTTTCTCTAAGCCTGGAGGGGCACAGCCCCCTGGCTAGGTTACATTAGATTAGATTTATGTTATGGTTTGGTTAATTATGAAAAATTTCCCTAGATACAGGGAAATTTCCCTAAATTTTGAGAAATTATTGAAATGTTTAGAAAAATTCCCGTAGATTTTTAAAGGTCATATATCTCTCATATATGCATTTCCCTCAAACCCCCGAATCCCCAAAGGCCCCCGAACTTGTTGGAGGGGTTGGGGGTTGATGGTGGAAATAGGGGATAGTGTATTAAACTATAAATTTACCTCGAAATCTAAGGCATGTTTCCCGACGCTCGAAAATGCTCATTTCGTGATTTAGGCATTCAATATACAACTATTCCTTATTACTTAATATCAGACTAACGTCTTTCTAGACATTTACCCTCGGGACAATCATTAGCCAGCCAGAGATTCGCCCAGTGGAACTATTGGCCTGGCCAGCCACTGGTCAGCCATGGTGCCACTCACACCCCTGTACAATACAGATTATCCCGATCAACTCACCTTATCGGGCCATTGAGAATTGCAGGTAAATGCTCTGTTGATCACTGATCCCAAACACTGTTCTTTGTTGATACCATTTCTTTCAGAATTAGATTTTGTTTTAGACATTTTACCAACAACAGCCTGAACACCTGGACCTGCCTTGGCTGTCAGTCGGCCACATACAAACATACACGTACAGTCACACACTGAGTGCTCGGCGAGGACTGTCTTAACTTCAGTGACAGCCTATCTTCATAACTTTTTATTTCATTATAAATTCTACAGATGATACGTTTTTCTTCAAGCTATAGTCTTCATTTGTATTGATTATATGAAATATGGGGAATATAGGTGCTGAAAGTTGTTCAAGGTAGAATAATAACAATAAATATACTTCCGTCCTGTTTTCAAGATTTATTTTTCGCTTTGACTGCCACAAGGATTTTGAAATTGAATAATATGTACAGGGGGAGACGGCATGTGTCTATACCACCCAAGGATTCTCTAAGACTATATTATCCTTGATACCACCATACCGTGGAGAGCAGAAGCTGTCGCGCGATGGGAATGATTATGAATGTAGGAAGCAGAAATTAATAAGTATGATCATAGAAACACATAACAGTCCCTCACTGTTTATAATCGTTCAGAGATAACCCAATATAGAGAAGACAACCTAAGAAAATTAGTTATTCAAAATTCTAGGGGTAGATGGTGCCTAGCTGCCCCGAGATGCACTGCAACAGAAGCCTTACGCTGGGATATTGGATGGAGTACGTTCAAGGAAAAATCAGGAAAGGGAACATGTTTTGCAATGTTTGAGTGATGAGATATGGGCCAAACAATTAAATAAAGTGTGTAGGAAGAAGTGCAATTGGAATAAAGAAGCGGAAAGATGGAATAAAAATAAAGAAAAGAGAAGGATTAGAAATAGTATGGCATAAATGCGTATGAAGGAAATAAGAATAGAAGAAAATGGCACTGATGGAGGAATGGCGTTGAAATTGAGTGGTAAAGAATTAAGATAGGCTGGGAGGATCGGTACCACGGAGATTGGCCAGGAAAACTTCCATTCAATGCAAGGAGTGGCACACTGGAATTGAATGGGAAAAAACAGAAAAGTAAAAGAGCAACGTTTTAGAATGTGTGGTAAGGAAAAGGAAATCACAGAACATTTTGTAATAGAATGCAATCAATATAGGGGTCTCAGAAAAGAATAAGACAGCCAGGCAGTGAGAATCATGGGTAGGGAAGAAAAGACATTTTTCTTCTATGCACTTTCCTTGAGAAATTGCTCATTTAGATAGTATTTATAATCATTTAAAGATTTAAGGGGGCCGTCGCGCTGAATTTCTGGCGAATATTTTTTTTTAAATACTCGAAAATAAAAAAAAATAAAAATAAAAATCCCCTACAATCTGATAGGCTCTGGCTATTCCGTGTTGTAATGTTTCTGCTAAATACGCAAAAATAAAGGAATTATGGTTAATTTTCTGAGACAGTGATGAAAACACTTGGCAAAAGTCTTCTCTTTATTGAGAGAGAAGGTGCAGGAATGAGCTTGTGTTGGCTGCAGGTACAGGGTGGGGAGTGCTCGTCCAGTCTCGCTCTGCCTGCCTCGCTCCTCACCACCTGCCTTGACTGTTCCGTAGGCTGATGACATGGCAGCTCCATTCGTTCCACCTGAAGCCTCTAACAGAAAACAAAAGAATCCTAATCCCCGACAATACATGAAACACCCAACTAATAAATAGTCATTACATTACTCCCCCCTGTTATACTAAACACATAAGTCACACACACAAAGTATCCTTATTCTTGATGAACGCCTTGGCAGCATAAGGTTGGCATCAGCATCGTCCTCCGAATCAGATTCTTCCTCCGCATCTCTTGCGGGAAGCTGAATGAGAAGCTCCTCGTCCTCGTCGTCAGTGGCAAAGATTCTATCTGCAGAGGCAGGCGTCGCACAGCGGTGAATATGTTTGATGTGGCGAGGAACACCATTGATTTCGGCAGCCTGATCCGACACTACTCTCGTAACCAGGCCTCTACTGTACCGACTATCACATCGAGCATTAGGCGGTCTATTCTTGGTATGCCATGGTATGGGTTTTCCACCTCTGCTTCATCCTCTGCACAGTGATCGAGGCCGCGAATCCCCACGGGGTATCGGTAGAGTGTGTTTGCAGGAGCGGTAGCTTGCGTACTGTCATCCCGAGGTGTAATGTTGTATAGATACACTGCTTCTGCAATCTCACATCCCTTCCTTGCTGCTTTTACTTTTATGGTACGATGACACCTTTCAGTGATACCATTCCCGGAAGGAGCATGGACACACAGGAAACGAAGACGTACACACCGGATTCCGAGCTCCCATTTTCTAGTATGATTATCGAAAAAGATGAAAAAAAAAAATAAATAAATAAATAAAATAAATAAATAAATAAAATAATGAGGAACGTTTATATATCTAAGTATGCAGTAGGAATACCAACAAATTTTAGTGTGTCACACACTAAAATATGTTGGTATTCCTACTGCATACATGATGTGTGTGTGTTACATGAAAATATACAAAATATCGATGATTCCTCAAAAGTCCCCACGTTTAAGAGAAATTTTCCTGGGCGTCCTCACGTCCCTACCCCCATCAAAATTAACTAAAAGTCCCTACGTTTAGGGACACCCCTCCCAGCTGATCATGACGTCACTGTCCGGGAGATCTGAACCATCCGAAATAATGACTTGGTTTAGTGAATTTTTACTGAATATCTTGTTGCCGTGCCTAGTTATGTAAGATTTTTTAGGTTTTTCTATACACTTTGTAGTTATAATGGTTTTACTGTACTATGATATTACTAGAGCTTTACAAACTTGTGACAACCTTTGAAAAGAATACAAACAGAAATATATAAATAGATAAAATAATAAAGAAATCAAACATCTTGCATAATGACCTTTAGATAAATTTCTAGAATTACAGCCGCTCTAGAAAAATAGTTAATCCAGTAGTGAATGCATCAGAAATTGTGATAAAAAAACGAAGACTTGCCAACAGTTATCTAACATGACTGAAAAGAGGTTACTCAATATATGTTGATACAGGTAAGTTAGGTTAAACCTGCAACTAATGATACATTCATATGTACACTTACATTCATCACTCTGTATTGAAGAGATTTCCCTTTCAAAGTTCTGCATGGATGATACTTACCAATAGTATTATAATCGAGAGGCCCCGGGTTTGAATCCCGGGCGCGGCGAGGCAAATGAAACATTTGAAACATTTATTCATAGCCATACAATATATATAAAAAAGAAAATCTATTCATAAGGAAGTACTGTACTGGCTAGCCTTTATTATAAGCAAAAGCTTTTCAGGCAAAAATAGAAGAGATATACATATATGTACATGTCATTAATACATTATGAAAACAAAAAACACAATATCACTTGAGAAATTATATAAATGAACATAAATAAGTAAGTAAATAAATGAATACATAATTCAAAGGAACAGAAAAAAAAAAAATGGAACAATAAGGATTTTACATAATATAGTGATGCTGGTGTGTGAAGGTGAACATTTGACTTTCAAATGGATCTCAGTACTAGCTATAGTGAATATGTGAGGGATAGTGGGAACTAATACTTAGATAACAGGTATTGTTTTAGTTTGGACTTAATGTCAAATGATGAGGATGATTTTATGAAGTCTGGTATTTCATTCCATATGTGACATCTTTGGTAAGTATATGAGTGTTCAAAAATTGTGAGGCGATGGGGGGGTGGCAATAATTGAAGGTGATGGCGGGTGGGGTAATTATGAAGTGGGTTGGCTTGCATGTTAATGGTTTGGTGTTCTTTGTTGCAGTGTGATGCAATATACATAAATGTTATATCATTTAAGCGTAGAATATTGGTGTCCTTGAAAAGAGGTGGTGTGTGGGCAAGGTAGTCACTTCCTGTCATCAGTTTTACCATCTTCTTTTGTAGTATTACCAGGTTTGTTAGGTTAGTGGGGTAGGTCATGGCCCATATTGGTTTGCAGTATTGAAGATGAGGATAAATGTGGGCATAATATAGACTTGGTGCAAGTTTCTTAACTTGGTATAACATGCCATTATTTCTGGATAGTTTTAAACTGAGCTTAGATATATGACTTCTAAAATTCATTTTACTATCGTAAATAACACTTAGGAACTTAATTTCATGAGTGATTTTTATTTTTTCTCTGTTGAGAATCAATGCAGGCAAGTTACTTTTAGGCTTATTAGTAAATAGCATGTAGTTGGTTTTTGATATATTAATTGTTAATCTATTAGTGCTGCACCAATTCTGTATTTTTTAAATTTCTCGTTTAGCTGTGTTTAGCAGTGTAGCATGATCTGAACCAGACAGATAGAAAGTGGAATCATCAGCAAACAGAATAGAGTTCATTAGGTTAGAAACATTAGGTAAGTCATTAATATAGACAAGAAATAAGATAGGGCCTAGGATGCTTCCTTGTGGGACACCAAGAGTAACTGGACATGCATTAGATGTGGTGTTATTAATTATGGTCTTATGTGTCCTATTTGTGAGATAGTCATTAAACCAGTTTAAGATACAGCCTCTTATACCATAGTGTTGTAGTTTCTGTAGTAAGATACTGTAATTGACTGTATCAAATGCCTTTTTTAAATCAACGAATATTGCAAGGGTTGAATTGCCTTTGTCTAGGGATGTATATATATATCATTGGAGAACTTGTTCAGTGCATCAAAAGTACTAAATCCTTTCCTAAATCCAAATTGGTGAGGTGTGAGAATGTTTTTGGAGGTGAAATACTTTATAAGAGATTCTTTAACCAATGTTTCAAATAATTTAGAAATTATTGGTAGTTTGGAAATTGGTCTATAGTTACTTGGATCAGTTGGGGGTCCTGCTTTATGAATTGGAGTTATATTAGCATTTTTAATAGGTTAGGAAACTTTTCAGTTCTTATTGATTGGTTAAATAGTATTCTTAATGGTGTAGCAAGATCAATTATATTACATTTAAATATACTAACTGGGACTTCCTTTTTATGGGACTTTTTGTTTTTTAAGGAGCTTGTAGCTTTTATTATATCAATGTCATTAGCAAGAGGAATAACCATAGAGTTGGGAAAGTTACCTGTTAAGTATGATATTGGATCTATATTAGTGGGGGGTATTTCCTTATCTAGGCTGGGTGCTATATTTGCAAAATATTCGTTAAATGCCTCAGCTATTTCTATTGGAGTTTGCAGAGTTTTATCATTCAATTTAATTATTAAGTTTTTATTGTGAGATTGAGTTTTGTTATTTATTTCATTAATGATGGACCATATCTTCTTGGTGTTATTTTTAAAGTTAGAGAATGCTTGAAGGAAATAGTTTGATTTAGCAGTTTTTATTATTTGGTTTATGTTATTTCTGTAAATTTTATAGTAATCAAATGTAATGGCTCCAAGTTTTAATTGCTTAAATAGTCTACTCTTATGTTTTATGGAATTAAGGATAGCAGAAGTTAGCCAGGGGGTGGTAGCTCTCTTGTGTGAAATAAATTTAGTTGCTATGGGGAAACAATCATAAAGTGTATATAATAAGTTATCAAACTTTTCAAAGTTCTGATTTACATCCTGTGAATTAAGTTCATTATCCCAATGTATTTGCTTAATATGGTTGGTGAATTTTAAGTGGTTTTGTCTGTTATATATCCTGAAACTAACTTTAATTTTTTACTCTAGGGAAGATTGATTGGATTGGAAGATATTCAAGAAGACAGGCAGATGGTCTGATATCTGGTATTGTAAGATGCCAGAGAATGAATGTGGAGTGAAGTTTGTCCATATATTGTCAAGCAAAGAAGGGTGAGTGTTGTCATTGGTATCAGGGAAGCAGGTGGGTCTTGATATGTGTGGGAAGTAAGAGAGTGACTGCATTGTGTTGAGGTAGTTGGCTGTTTTTCTGTGCGTGCTGTGTTCAAGTAAATTTATATTAAAATCGCCTAGAAGAACAGATTTCATGTTTTTATGATTGGCATTGTTCATGATAACACACATTTGGTTAATGAAATTATCTATGTCCTCGTATTTTGAATGTGGTCTATAAATGGCAGAAACGGTTAGTGTATAATTTGATAATTTAACCTTAACACTGCAAATCTCAATGGTGTTGTTAACAAATGAAAGGTCATGGATTAATTCTGATTGGTGATTGTTGTGCACATAAATAGAAACTCCACCGTGTTCCTATAACCTTCTAGTTCATATAAAAATAATGCATTATCTGACAGCCATGCTTCAGTTACAGCAATTACATCAGGTTCAGATGAAAAGCTATTAATAAGAATTTTAAGATTATCAAAATTTTTCCTTGTGGATCTTATATTTACATGCAATAAGTTTATAATGGGGGTGTACGTGATTTGGATATTGTAGCATAATGGTCTAGATCATAATATTTGGATAGTGCATGATTGTCAACATGCCCATTTATAGAATGAATAATTTCGGTTCCTGAATAATTTTCATCGTTAGGGTTGAATATGCTGGAATAGAGAGATGGATAATTATATTCCATATATGGGAAAAATGGGAAAAAAATTAAATAAAAAAGTAAAAATTAGTAATAACTATGCATAAGAATAATCACAAAATTATAAAACAGCATAGTAGATGAAAAGAAAAAGAAAGAAAGAAAAAAAAAAAATATATATATATATATATATATATATATATATATATATATATATATATATATATATATATATATATATATATTATAACAGCAGGCTCTGCAGGTATACAATAGATACAATAGATATACAGTACAGTCAACTTGTGGACTATTCATACAAATGAAGGTATATTTACCAAAATTACGATGTAGATATAAAATGATGAGGTAAGACTAATAGTTGCTGCAAACATTATCAAGATGTTCTAGTAGCAGTACTAATTGTAGTAAGAAAGGTGGGCAAGTAAGGTAGCAGTAGTGGTGGTTCAATAGCATTAATACCAATAGCAGTACTAGTCATAGTAATAATATTACTATTTGCAGTAGTAATAGTTGTAGTGGTAGCAGGAGAAGTATTAGTATTAGTAGTCGTAGCAATAGAAGTAGTAATTGTGATCATAGCAATAGCAGCAGAAGAAATGACATGAAAAGGAGGCTAAAAGGTAGTAGTAGTAGTAGTAGTAGTAGTAGTAGTAGTAGTAGTAATAGTAGTATAGTAGTAGTAGTAGTAGTAGTAGAAGTTGCAGCAGTGCAGTAATAGTAATAGTAGTACAATAGAAGTAGTAGTACTAGTAGTACAGCAGAAGTAGCAGCAATAGCAGTAGCAGTACTAGCAGTAATCATATTAATATTAGCAGTAATAGTGATGATAGATAAGTACGTAGTAGCAGTTGTTGTAATAATAATAGTAGTAGTAGTAGTAGTAGTAGTAGTAGTAGTAGTAGTAGTAGTAGTAATATAGTAGAAGTAAAGTAACGGTAGTAATAGTAGTGTAGTAAAAGCAATAATAATATAACAGTGATAGTAGTATACAAGTAGCAAAATAGTGGTATAGCAATAGTAGTTACAACAATAGCAGCAATAGTAATAGAATAGTAGTAGCATAGAGACAGTAGTAGCAGTATGATAATAATAGAAGCAGTAATATAGTATTAATAGTAATAATAGCATAGTAGATTACTAGTAGAAGTAGCAGTAGAAACAGAAGTAGTAGCAGTAAAGCAAGAAAATTTAAATAAAGAGGAAAATTATAACAAAACTTTACTAATAATGAAAATAATGGAATATATATATATATATATAT
>JAHFWG010000153.1:202323-222323 GCA_020233015.1 Callinectes sapidus | reverse complement strand
GACACTGCAGAAGACGCGTGAGTATAAGGCTAAGAAGAAAGAAGGCCCTTCTCTCTCTTTCTGTCAGTCGCATAGGATGTTGTCATGGGGATGTTGTCTTGTATCTCGGGATCCGCCTGCGGTTCCGTGGGACCAGAGGATTCTGTGTCTCAGTTTCCCGAGCCTTCTTGGAACCTTCCGCCTGATATATCTGCCTTCTTGAAAGGATTTGCAGCCTTTCTGGGGTTTCGTGTAGGGAGTCACAGTGTTTCGTTCCATGAGATGGTGTCTAAGGAGATAGAAAGTAGGCTAACTCCTAATCCCGTCTCTCTTTCAGTTTCCTCCTTACCCTCGGTTGACGTTACGGTGAAGTTCGTTGCTAACCCCCTACCGGCCCCAGCGCAAGGTAGAGTGTTCAATCACTCTAGGCTGGTTACCCGGCAGGGGAAAACCGGGGGCAGGATCAGCTTCCTCTGGATCCTCCTTCCTTGGGTAATCGATCTAGGCCACCCAAGGATGTTCCATGGAGGATCAAGCAGTCACGTCCTATGGTGGGGGGAGATCTGGCTCCTACACGTCAAGAATCTCCCTTAGGATGTGACCGGGGCTGGGACAGGTGTGTGTTCTCCAGACACCACTCCCGCCCAACGATCCAGGGTGAGGGTCGGGCTGTGAGCTACCAGGGCATTTTGACTGAGGACTCGGTCAATGCCACACAGCCAGAGGGAGGTGTTACAGGGGCCAGGTCTCATTCTCCCACCCCCCCGGTCCACAAGTGACACAGGAGCTCGAGGTCTTGCCGCTCCCTCCTCACATGCCTTTCACCACTAGGATCAGTTCCACTTGGCTTCCCCATGTCCTCAAGTGGCGCCACCTGGATCTGGGATCGGGTCCTTCATGGATCCAGATCCGACCTTCCCTTATCCTGGATCGCTGAATCCAGGGCAGGATGATTTTGACGATCCATGCGATGAGATTACCGAGGCCAATTCTGGAGGGAAGTCCGGGGCTCATGATGCAGTTCCCCCACCACATTTTCAATCGATGATGGCATACATTACCCACCGTTTTCCGGAGGCACTTGGGTATGCTGAAGCGGCTCAGCGACCTGCCCAGCCCGGAAAGGTCAGGCCTGAAGTGGAGAAACACATTCGGCTTACCATGGCCCAGCCCATGGATTTCTCCCTGGATTCGGCTTCCAACGCTCTCCTACGGATTACTGAAGGATTCAGACCGTTTCTTGCCCGCTACTTGTCTAACCGTTACAGGAGGATCTACTCTGTTAATGGCCATGAGTCAGCAGGGAAGGCAGCCAACACCGACTTGGCTCTTGCTCTTACCACTGAGGGGAAGGAACCTCAAGTGGTGGGGCAGCATAAAGACATGACTCGCCTTGAAAGTGTTGTAGCTCGCCAGCGTGAGGCACAGAATTTCCTTTTTAGGGATATAGGAGCATTCTATCGGCTCTTACCTTCCCTGCAGCCTTGACAGTAGGACAGGCTTCTTGCTGATCAGATCTTTCGGAGTATTCAGTTGGCTATGGTGGACACTGCCAAAGATTCGGCTTTTGCCTTGACCAAAGTAAAAGCCATGCGACGGGAGGCAATCCTGTCTCGCCTTCCACCTATGTTTAAGCCTGTGATTAATTAAGGTGGACTTGAGGAAATCTCTCACTGACGTTGCTTTCCTTTTTGATGAGGCTCGAGTTCTTTGGATTGCAGAAAAAGATGCTTCTATCTCCTTCCAGCAGGCGGTAGCTAGGGCGCTGGTAAAGGCTCGTCCTACTTAAGGTACTCCATTGGTGGAGCGTGCTTCCCACACTATTCCTGCTGCAGCCCCTTCTCATCGGCCCTCGACTTCAGCTGGTCGTACAGTCCCTGATCCCTAGCCGAGAGGGCCCCAGCTTCCATCTTTCCGCCAAAGAACATCAGGCACGTTTTTTTTTCGGAAGTAGACCCTCGCCTGTCCAGATCCCAGTTGGAGGTTGCCTTGCCAACAATCTAGAAGGCTGGATCGCGATTAGAGTAGAGGTTTGGGTCCTCGCTGTCCTTAGCGAAGGTTACCGGATTCCTTTCACTACAACTCCACCAGTCACCTCCCATCCAGTTGGGTTCCGGTCTTACCCCTCGGGATCCATGAAGGCCGTGGCATTGGATCGAGAGGTTCGACTTCTCTTTAAAAAGGGGCGTTAGAGGAGGCCTCATCAACTCCTAGATTTTACTGCCTTCTCTTTGGGGTACCAAAGGCCACCGGCGGCTTCCATCCGATTCTAGACCTTTCCCCACTCAATAGGTATGTCATCACCACCCGGTTCCAGATGGAAACGATAAGGACAGTCATGTCTGTGATCTGCAGTCACAACTGGATGACAGCTATTGACCTCAAGGACGCCTACTTCCAAATCCCGGTTCATCCCGACAGCCGAAGGTTCCTTCGCTTCATCTGAAAGGGACTGCACTACCAGTTAGTTGAAGGTCCTGTGCTTCGGCCCATCCACTGCCCTACAGGTTTTCACACGGATGATGAGGCCGGTTTCAGGCAACCGAGTTCTTCCTCAACCTGTGTGTCTTCCTGGGTATTCAAGTAAACTGGGGCAAGTCCAGTCTTGTCCAATCACAGTCAAGGACCAATTTGGGAATGGAGATTCGGTCAGCTCTTTTGAAGGTTTTCCCGACGCAGGAGCGCCTGGGGAATCTGCACTGCCATATTGAATCCTTCCTCAGTGTACAATCTCCCTCAGCAAGGGAATGGTTGATTTTGTTGGGTCACATGTCGAAACGACAGATGCAAGGCCTCAAATTACGGCTTTCCGGTTCCTTGGGGTGCTGTGTTTCTGGAGGATCTTTAGTGGTGGTTGTCAAGTCCCGCTCTGCGGGTGGGACAGTCATTGCAATTGGTTTCCCCAGATGTATCCCTGTTCTCGAACGCCTCAACCCTAGTTTGGGGGGCATCGGTTCTTCAAGCCTCAGTGAGTGGTCTGTGGACCCCACAGCAGCGTTTCCTTCACATCAGCCTTTTTGGAGCCCAGTGCCAACGTCTAGGCCTCTCCCACTTCACCGAGTATTTTCGCGGAAAGGCTGTGGAAGTGTTCTCAGACAACGCCATGGCTCTGGAGTACCTGGCCAAGGAAGGCAGGACTCGTTCAAGGGTTCTGAATGCAGAGGCTCAGTCAGTGCTCCAGTGGGTGGAGGATCATATCGTCCAGATCATCCCTCAGTTTGTGAAAGGGTCATCCAGTGTCCTGGCAGACTGCCTCAGCAGAGAGGATCAGGTCATTTCTACCGAGTGGACCCTTCACCAGGACGTATGCAGTCAACTTTGGAGGACTTGGAGCTATCCCACGGACCTCTTTGCCACGAAACTCACAATCTTCTATCTGACTGCCAGTTTGGCTTACGTCAAGGCCGCTCTCCTGGTGATCTTTTGGCTTTCCTTACTGAGTCTTGGTCATCCTCTTTTAGAGATTTTGGTGAAACTTTTGCTGTAGCTCTAGACATATCAAAAGCTTTTGATAGAGTCTGGTACAAAGCTTTAATTTCCAAATTACCCTCCTATGGCTTCTATCCTTCTCTCTGCAACTTCATCTCAAGTTTCCTTTCTGATCGTTCTATTGCTGCTGTGGTAGACGGTCACTCTTCCCCTAAATCTATCAAATGTGGTGTTCCTCAAGGGTCTGTCCTATCACCTCACTTCTAAACGAAACTTCTTGCCTTATCCACTCCTATGCTGATGATACCACCTTGCACTTTTCCACGTCTTTCCATAGACGACCAAGCCTTCAGGAAGTACACAGTTCATGCAGGGAAACCTCAAAACACCTAACTTCTGATCTCTCTAAAATTTCTGAGTGGGGCAAAGCAAACTTAGTGTTGTTCAATGCCTCAAAAACTCAATTCCTCCACCTATCAGCTCGACACAACCTTCCAAATAATTATCCCCTCTTCTTCAATGGCACTCAACTGTCCCCTTCTCCTTCTCGGTCTATCTTTTACTTATGATCTAAACTGGAAGCATCACATCTCCTCTGTAGCTAAAACAGTTTCCAGTAAGGTAGCTATTCTGAGCCGTCTCCGCCAGTTTTTCTCACCTCCACAACTGCTAACTCTATACAGGAGCGTTATCCGTCCATGTATGGAGTATGCTTCACATGTTTGGGGAGGCTCCACTCATACAGCTCTATTGAACGGGTGGTATCAAAAGCTTTTCGTCTTATCAACTCCTCTCCTCTGACTGACTGTCTTCATCCTCTTTCTCATAGCCGTAATGTTGCCTCTTTTGCTCTCTTTTACTGCTATTTTCATGCTAACTGCTATTCTGATCTCACTAACTGCGTGCCTCCCTGCTCCCACGGCCTCAAGACTTGCTTCTTCCTCTCACCCCTATTCTGTCCACCTCTCTAATGCAAGAATTAGCCAATCTTTTACTCAGTCTTTCATCCCTTTCTCTGATAAACTCTGGAACTCTCTCCCTGCTCTGTATTTTCACCTGCATATGACTTGAACAGTTTCAAGAGAGGTATCAGGACACTTATCCCATTCTTTTGGCTACTGAATCTGGACTTTCCAGGGACCGGCACTACAGTGGGCTTTTTTGTTTTATTTTTGTTGCCCTTGGCCGCCTCCCTTCTACATAAAAAAAAAAGTTTCGAGAGTGGTGCAGCAGGGAAGGACACACTGTTTCAAACCCATCTAGGCAGAAGTTGGCTGATTTTCTTGGTTTTCCTGTGCCAGGAGAAAAAATTTCAGGCTCAGCCTTTAAGGGGTACAAGGCTATGCTTAATTGTGTATTTGCCCTCAAAGGGTTTGACCTCTCCTCAGATGCAATTCTCCAGGAAGTTATTAAGACTTGTTGAATGCAAGTTTTTCGGCCGCCTTGCAGAGCCCCTTCATGGAATGTGGACGTGGTCCTTAAAACCTTGACGGGTCCTCCCTTTCCGGGATTTGTCTAGGAAGACGCTTTTCCTGGTGGCCCTGGCTACGGCCAAGAAGGTGGGCGAGCTCAGTGCCCTTTCCATGGTCACAACTACACAGGGAAGGGACCTCATTCTTTCCTACCTCCCTGAGTTTGTGGCAAAGACTGAAATGGGCCTTAACCCCATCCCTAGGGAGTTCTGCCTTCGAAGTCTCTCTTCTATTGTAAAACATGAGGATGAGGAGCGTCTCTTTTGCCCAGTGAGGGCAATGAATTGTTATCTCTGGCTCACATCTTCCTCTCGTTGGTCTAGGAATCTGTTTGTCTTTGTGCGGAACCCCAAAAGACCGATGTCGAAGGCGACAATCTCCTTTTTTCTACGGGATACAGTTATGGCAGGTCAGGAGTCTTTTCCTGAGGATCTCTGTCTCTTGTGCAAGGTCCGTGCCCATGACATCAGGGGTATTGCCACATCTGTGCTTCTCTGGAAGTATTGTTCCATTGCTTATATTCTGGAAGCAGCCTGCCGAAGGACTCATTCAGTGTTTATGGACTACTATCTTCGGGACATCCACAGGCAAGAAGATGTCTTTGCCTTAGGTCCAGTGGTCGCTGCTGGAGATTTGGTGGGCTAACCCTTTTTAGCATGTTCCTGCCTCAAGGCAGCAAGTGCCTTATCTTAAGAGCGTCATTGGAGGTGTCATGAGTCTGCCCTCTTCTCAGGACGTCCTCTCCTGGACGCTATTATTGGTTTTTAAGGAAACCTCCAGAGGGAAGTTCTTTTCACTTTCACTGGTCCCTATCTGGGAATGGTTTAGTACCAGTATATATATATATATATATATATATATATATATATATATATATATATATATATATATATATATATATATATATATATATATATATATATATTGTTAGGGCCACAGCAGATATTATTTTACCTAGCCATGGAAAGGTTACGTTTTCTTTATATGACTACAGCTTTCCATTCTCTGAGGCTCTGATTTAATATAATTATATAGTTAGCTCATACATTTGAATGCTCTAGGCTTTATTAAGTGTTATTATTGCTTTGGTTATTATTGTGTTTATTATTTTGTGTTCGGTTGCTGAAATCAAAGTGTATCAAGAGTTTGTTTAAGTTTTACGCGGAAAGTCTTCCCACGAAAAACAACGACTAGCCATGTTGTAGAGCCAGTGGTCAGGTGTAGGATTTTGATGAGGTCTTATTTCTTGCATTTTGGATGAATTATTGAACCCTGAGTGTCTGGATGGACCTGAGGTATTGTACTATGATGTTATGAATTACCATGTAGCTGTATGAGATAGGGAAGTTGTGTTATAATATAGTGGTATAGGAGGTGAGTGATGACCGCTTGGCTGGCTAGTCGAGGGAAGGGAATGTGGCGTAAGAAACCAGGCTCTTGATGGACTTAGGAGGATTATTTTCTTTGGTAAATTGTGATGTATGAACCTCAGTGGAGTTGGGTGCAGTGATATTTGTTGCATTGTGGGGTCAGTTTTGAGAGTAGTTTGAATCTATCAGGATTTTTGTGGGAGCAACTGGTGATTTTTGGGTGATTGGGAAGTGGAGTTGTGATTCTGGATCTTAAGAGATTGTGGAATGATGGAGTTGTAATGCACCATTGTAATTTCTTAATATAAGTTTAGTTAATGAAGGTGGTGTTTTCTGTCTTAATACCTAGAAAATCAGGAGCTATGAGTGGTGTTAATCTTTGCGGCCCAAGATACATAACCTAGTGCCGTCTAGTAAGTGTGTTATCGTCCTCACTTTCAATATTCTATTGTTTATTCTTGTGAGTTGGGGCCATAACAATATATATATATATATATATATATATATATATATATATATATATATATATATATATATATATATATATATATATATATATAGTGTGTTTGTGTGTGTGTGTGTGTGTGTGGGTGTGTGTGTATGTATAAAGGGAGCAAGAGAGGCAACATTGCGGTGATGAGGAAGAGGCTGAAGACAGTCAATCAGAGAGGAGATGATAGGACGAAAAGCTTTTGATTCCACCCTGTTCAATAGAGCTGTATGAGTGGAGCCTCTCCAAACATGTGAAGCATACTCCATACATGGTCGGATAAGGCCCCTGTATAGAGTTAGCAGTTGGGGAGGTGAGAAAAACTGGAGGAAACAGCTCAGAACACCTAACTTCATAGAAGCTGTTTTAGGTAGAGAGGAGATGTGAAGCTTCCAGTTTAGATTATAAGTAAAGGATAGACCAAGAATGTTCAGTGTAAAAGAAAGGGACAGTTGAGTGTCATTGAAGAAGAGATGATAGTTATTTGGAGGTTGTGTCGAGTTGATAAGTGGAGGAATTGAGTTTTTGAGGCAGTGAACAACACTAAGTTTGCTTTGGTCCAATCAGAAATTATAGAAAGATCAGAAGTTAGGCGTTCTGAGGCTTCCCTGCTTCAGTTGTATACTTCCTGAAGGGTTGGTCGTCTATGGAAAGACATGGAAAAGTGCAAGGTGGTATCATCAGCATTGGAGTGGATAGGGCAAGAAATTTGGTTTAGAAGATCAATGATGAAAAGTAGGAAGAGAGTGGGTGATAGGACAGAACACCACTGTTAATAGATTTAGGGAAAGAACAGTGACCGTTTACCACAGCAGCAATAGAACGATTTTAAAGGAAACTTGAGATGAAGTTGCAGAGAGAAAGATAGAAGCCGCAGGGGGCTAGTTTGAAACTAAAGCTTTATTCCAGACTCTATCAAAAGCTTTTAATATGTCTAGAGGTACAGCAAAAGTTTCACCAAAATCTCTAAAAGAGAATGAACAAGACTCAGTGAGGAAAGCCAGATGATCACCAGTGAGCGGCCTTGACAGAAACCATACTTGCGATCAGATAGAAGATTGTGAAGTGATAGATGTTTAGGAATCTTCTTGTTTAAAATATATTCAAAAACTTTAGATAAGCAGGAGATTAAAGCAATAGGACGGTAGTTTAAAGGATTAGACCGGTCACCCTTTTTTAGGAAGAGACTTAATGTAGGCAAACTTCCAGCAAGAAGGAAAGCTTAATGTAGATAGACCGAGTTGAAAGAGTTTGACTAGGCCAGGAGCAAGCACGGACGCACAGTTTCGGAGAACAATATGAGGGACCCCATCATGTCTATAAGCATTCCAAGGGTTTAGGCCAGCGAGGGCATGGAAAATATCATTATGAAGGATTTTAATAAGTAGCATGAATTACTGAGAGGAGGGGAGATGGAGGAAGAAGCCCAGAATCATCCACGAAAGAGTATTTAGCAAAGGTTTGAGCAAAGATTTCAGCTTTAGAGATAGATGAGATGGCATTGGTGCCATCAGGCTGAATTAAAGGAGGGAAAGATGAAGAAGTAAAGCTGTTGGAGATTTGGACATTTTTGGGATTTTGGACTAGTTGAAGAACAGACTTACCATGATTCCGGGCAGAAATGCAAAGTGCATGAGACTCAGGTGTTGGAAGGCTCAGGCACCTTTTGTGAGCCACCTATCTATCATGGATAGCACGAGAAAAAGCTGTGTTAAACCAGGGTTTGGGAGGTTTAGGTGGAGAAAAGAATGAGGAATGTACGCCTCCATGCCAGACACTATCACCTCTGTTATGCGCTCAGCACACAGAGATGGGTCTCTGACAGTGATGCAGTAATCATTTCAAGGAAAATCAGCATAATACTTCTTCAGGTCTCCCCAACTAGCAGAGGCAAAATGCCAAAGGCACCTCTGCTCTGAGGATTCTGAAGAGGGATTGGAGAGATAGGACAAAATACAGATTTGAGATTGTGATCGAAGGAATCCAGCGGAGAAGAACAGCATAAGCAGAAGGATTAAAATGTTAAGATAAGATAAGAATGTTGGTCGTATCTACAAGACGGTCAGGAATATGAGTAGGGTGTTGCACCAGTATCTCTAGGTCATGTAGGATAGGAAAGGTATAGGCAAGTTCACCAGGATGGTCAGTGAAGGGGGATGAATGCCAAAGCTGGTGGTGAACATTGAAGTCTCCAAGAATGGAGATCTCCGCGAAAGGAAAGAGAGTCAGAATGTGTTCCACTTTAGAAGTTAGGCAGTCAAAGAATTTTCTATAGTCAGAGGACTTAGGTGAGAGATATACAGCACAGAAAAATTTAGTGAGAGATTGACCCTGAAGTCGAAACCAGATGGCACGAGATCAACATTTGAAACATTTGAAACATTTGAAACATTGAAACATTTATTCATAGCCATACAATATATATATATATATATATATATATATATATATATATATATATATATATATATATATATATATATATATATATATATATATATATAAAATCTATTCATAAGGAAGTACTGTTCTGGCTAGCCTTTATTATAAGCAAAAGCTTTTCAGGCAAAAAAGAAAAGACATATATATATATATATATATATATATATATATATATATATATATATATATATATATATATATATATATATATATATATATATGTCATTAATACAATATGAAAACAAAAAACACAATATCACTTGAGAAATTATATAAATGAACATAAACAAGTAAGTAAATAAATGAATACATAATTCAAAGGAACAGAAAAAAATGGAACAATAAGGATTTTACATAAAATAGTGATGCTGGTGTGTGAAGGTGAACATTTGACTTTCAAATGGATCTCAGTACTAGCTCTAATGAATATGTGAGGGATAGTGGGAACTAATACTTAGATAACAGGTATTGTTTTAGTTTGTACTTAAACATGTCAAAAGATAAGGATGATTTTATGTAGTCTGGTATTTCATTCCATATGTGAATTCTTTGGTAAGTATATGAGTGTTCAAAAATTGTGAGGCGATGGGGGGGTGGCAATAATTGAAGGTGATGGCGGGTAGGGTAATTATGAAGTGGGTTGGCTTGCATGTTAATGGTTTGGCGTTCTTTGTAGCAGTGTGATGCAATATACATAAATGTTATATCGTTTAAGCGTAGAATATTGGTGTCCTTGAAAAGAGGTGGTGTGTGGGCAAGGTAGTCACTTCCTGTCATCAGTCTTACCATCTTCTCTTGTAGTATTACCAGGTTTGTTAGGTTAGTGGGGTAGGTCGTGGCCCATATTGGGTTGCAGTATTGAAGATGAGGATAAGTGTGGGCATAATATAGACATCTTAAAACATTTGTTGGTGCAAGTTTCTTAACTTTGTATAACATGCCATTATTTCTGGATAGTTTTAAACTGAGCTTGGATATATGACTTTTGAAATTCATTTTACTATCGTAAATAACACCTAGGAACTTAATTTCATGAGTGATTTTTATTTCTTCTCTGTTGAGAATCAATGCAGGCAAGTTACTTTTAGGTTTATTAGTAAATAGCATGTAGTTGGTTTTTGATATATTATTTGTTAATCTATTAGTACTGCACCAATTCTGTATTTTTTTAATTTCTCGTTTAGCAGTGTAGCATGATCTGAACCAGACAGATAAAAAGTGGAGTCATCAGCAAATAGAATAGAGTTCATTAGGTTAGAAAAGTTAGGCAAGTCATTAATATAGACAAGAAATAAGATAGGGCCTAGGATGCTTCCTTGTGGGACACCAAGAGTAACTGGACGCGCATTAGATGTGGTATTATTAATTGTGGTCTTATGTTTCCTATTTGTGAGATAATCATTAAAACAGTTTAAGATACAGCCTCTTATACCATAGTGTTGTAGTTTCTGTAGTGATGACTGTGATTGACTGTATCAAATGTTTTTTTTTAAATCAACGAATATTGCAAGGGTTGAATTGCCTTTGCCTAGGGATGTATATATCATTGGAGAACTTGTTCAGTGCATCAAAAGTACTAAATCCTTTCCTAAATCCAAATTGGTGAGGTGTGGGAATGTTTTTGAAGGTGAAATACTTTATAAGAGATTCCTTAACCAGTGTTTCAAATAATTTAGAAATTATTGGTAGTTTGGAAATTGGTTTATAGTTACTTGGATCAGTTGGGGGTCCTGCTTTATGAATTGGAGTTATATATGCATTTTTAAGTAGGTTAGAAAAATTTCCAGTTCTTATTGATTGGTTAAATAGTATTCTTGATGGTGTAGCAAGATCAATTATATTACGTTTAAATATACTAAATGGGACTTTCTTTTTATGGGACTTTTTGTTTTTTAAGGAGCTTGTAGCTTTTATTATATCAATGTCATTAGCAAGAGGAATAACCATAGAGTTGGGACAGTTACCTGTTAAGTATGATATTGGATCTATATTAGTGGCGGGTATTTCCTTATCTAGGCTGGGTGCTATATTTGCAAAATACTCGTTAAATGCCTCAGCCATTTCTATTGGAGTTTGCGGAGTTTTATAATTCAATTTAATTGTTAAGTTTTTATTGTGAGATTGAGTTTTGTTATTTATTTCATTAATGATGGACCATATCTTCTTGGTGTTATTTTTAAAGTTAGAGAATGCTTGAAGGAAATAGTGTGATTTAGCAGTTTTTATTATTTGGTTTACGTTATTTCTATAAGTTTTATAGTAATCAAATGTAATGGCTCCAAGTTTTGATTGCTTAAATAGTCTACTCTTATGTTTTATGGAATTAAGGATAGCAGAAGTTAGCCAGGGGGTGGTAGCTCTCTTGTGTGAAATAAATTTAGTTGTTATGGGGAAACAATATTCATAAAGTGTATATAATAAGTTATCAAACTTTTCAAAGTTCTGATTTACATTCTGTGAATTAAGTTCATTATCCCAATGTATTTGCTTAATGTGGTTGGTGAATTTTAAGTGGATTTGTCTGTTATATATCCTGAAACTAACTTTAATTTTTGACTCTAGGGAAGATTTATTGGATTGGAAGATATTCAAGAAGACAGGAAGATGGTCTGATATCTGATATTGTAAGATGCCAGATAATGAATGCGGAGTGAAGTTTGTCCATATACATTGTCAAGCAAAGAAGGGTGAGTGTTGTCATTGGTATCAGGGAAGCGGGTGGGTCTTGATATGTGTGGGAAGTAAGAGAGTGACTGCATTGTGTTGAGGTAGTTGGCTGTTTTTCTGTGTGTGCTGTGTTCAAGTAAATTTATATTAAAATCACCTAGAAGAACAGATTTCATGTTTTTATGATTGGCATTGTTCAGGATAACACACATTTGGTTTATGAAATTATCTATGTCCTCGTATTTTTAATGTGGTCTATAAATGGCCGAGACGGTTAGTGTATAATTTGATAATTTAACCTTAACACTGCAAATCTCAATGGTGTTGTTAACAAATGAAAGGTCAGGGATTAATTCTGATTGGTGATTGTTGTGCACATAAATAGAAACTCCGCCGTGTTCCCGAGCAGTTCTTACCACGTGGTAAGACCTATAACCTTCTAGTTCATATAGAAATAATGCATTATCTGACAGCCATGTTTCAGTTACAGCAATTATATCACGTTCAGATGAAAAGCTATTAATAAGAATTTTAAGATTATCAAAATTTTTCCTTGTGGATCTTATATTTACATGCAATAAATTTATAATGGGGGTGTTATGTGATTTGGATATTGTAGCATAATGGTCTAGATCAAAATATTTGGATAGTGCATGATTGTCAACATGCCCATTTATAGAACGAATAATTTCGGTTCCTGAATCATTTTCATCGTTAAGGTTGAATATGCTAGAATAGAGAGATGGATAATTATATTCCATGTAGGGTAGATAGATAATTAAGAGAAAAAACAAGTGAAAAAGTTAATTTCCCCCTCCAATATATATATATATATATATATATATATATATATATATATATATATATATATATATATATATATATATATATATATATATACACACACACACACCCCCGCACACACACACACACACACACATATGTAACAGTAGGCTTTGCAGGTATACATTAGATATACAGTCAACTTGTGGACTATTCATACAAATGAAGGTATATTTACCAAAATTACAATGTAGATATAAAGTGATGAGGTAAGACTAATAGTTGCTGCAGACATTATCAAGATGTTCTAGTAGCAGTACTAATTGTAGTAAGAAAGGTGGGCAAGTAAGGTAGCAGTACTAGTCATAGTAATAATATTACTATTTGTAGTAGTAATAGTTGTAGTGGTAGCAGGAGAAGTATTAGTATTAGTAGTCGTAGCAATAGAAGTAGTAATTGTGATCATAGCAATAGCAGCAGAAGAAATGACACGAAAAGGAGGCTCAAAGGTAGTAGTAGTAGTAATAGTAGTAGTAGTAGTAGTAGTAGTAGTAGTAGTAGTAGTAGTAGTAGTAGTAGAAGTTGCAGCAGTGCAGTAATAGTAATAGTAGTATAATAGAAGTAGTAGTACTAGTAGTACAGTAGAAGTAGCAGCAATAGCAGTAGCAGTACTAGCGGTAATCATATTAATATTAGCAGTAATAGTGATGATAGATAAGTACATAGTAGCAGTTGATAATAGTAGTAGTAGTAGTAGTAGTAGCAGTAGTAGTAGTAGTAGTAGTAGTAGTAGTAGTAGTAGTAGTAGTAGTAGCAGTAGTAGTAGTAGTAGTAGTAGTAGTAGCAGTAGTAGTAGTAGTAGTAGTAGTAGTAGTAGTAGAGATAGTAGTAATATAGTAGAAGTAAAGTAACGGTAGTAATAGTAGTGTAGTAAAAACAATAATAATGTAATAGTGATAGTAGTATACAAGTAGCAAAATAGTGGTATAGCAATAGTAGTGACAACAATAGCAGCAATAGTAATAGAATAGTAGTAGCATAGAGACAGTAGTAGCAGTATGATAATAATAGAAGCAGTAATATAGTATTAATAGTAATAATAGCATAGTAGATTACTAGTAGAAGTAGCAGTAGAAACATAAGTAGTAGCAGTAAAGCGAAAAAAGTTAAGTTGTTGCGGACATAGACGCAACATCCAGTTTTGGAACGGAAATGAGGATAGAGATAGTAGGAGGGAACAGAAAAGGGGTTACTGTCAGTTGCCTCAGACAACTGTGTTTCAGTTAGGAAAAGAAGATGAGGTTTAGTGGAGGAGAGGTGGTGTTCCACAGATTGAAAATTAGACCGAAGGCCGCGAATGTTGCAGAAGTTGAAAGAAAAAAATGTGAGGGGAGTGTCAAGATACTTACATTCGTTATCAGAAGAGCAGTCCCACTTGGGGACATTTATAGTCCCCTCCCCAGTAGGGTACTCCGAGGCTGGTGTACGACTCGCCATATTTAGTTAAAATTTTGAATGAAGGATGTGTGTGTAACTAGGTGCATGTTGTTTTGTGTGGAGGAAGAGGTTGTCTTTAGAGGGCAGGCTGTGACTACCCCCTTGTGTTATGAGACACAAAGGGAAACGTTCAGTGAGGTCACAACTGGTTTTGATGATGAGCTCACAGCACCCCCTGATCCAGTGCTTTAGACCTCCCTGGGAGTAATTATTGTTTCGGCAGGTGTCTACTGTCTCTTCCTTTATATATATATATATATATATATATATATATATATATATATATATATATATATATATATATATATATATATATATATATAATTGTTACGAACCTTGGGTTAAACCCTGACAAAGTTCCCAACAAAGATTGGGGAACCTCTCACTAAGTGAGGTGCATGAATTATAAGACCACGTTACAACTAGTTTAACGCTTAGAGTTAACTCAGGGGTGTGAGAGAAAAAAAAAATAATGAAAACCAAAATAAAACTCCAAGGGGTAAAACTCAAGAATAGTCTTAAATATTTACAAGATTTATTTACAAGCAACTAAGGTAGAAATAAAATTTAACTAGGATAGGAAAAATTCAGGTACGTTACAGTTAAGGGAGTTATACTTACATCAAATTAAATGAAAGGAAATACAAACATTAAATATTTAACCTCAAAATTAAAAGTAATCAAGGACCAAGAGGCACTATCATAACTAAGATGTTAGGTAAATAAGACCCACACACGCTGGTGGTCATACACATTGCTATATCAACCTGATACAGGAAAAATATCTAGTTCAAATCAAATGAATCCCGGATTACACAGAGAAGTAATCACAAAAAAAAAACTTATTAGAATTCACAAGAAAACAGCACCACACACTTGTTTTACTCTGGCAGCGGAATCGGAATAATAAGAAATAAATCCAACACAAGGCAGTAATGATGCTAGAATATAGGAAACTGGGCAATCAGAGGAAATTAGAGACCTCACAAAAAATACCTGTCACTACTCACAAAATAACACAATAATCCAGGGACAAACCCTTACACCAAATTGTTCCAAAATCACTCAACACATTGACAATAATTGTGCCTAAGAGAGACAGAACCCTAGCACTGAAGACTACGGAACAAAACAAATACTCAACCACAGAAAGAGTGTAGGTGTGTGTGTCTGTGTCTTTGTCATTCGCCCCAGTCTGGCCTGCGTAGCTTGTAAACATCCCAGACTGCTCCCTGCGCATAGAAACACCATTACGTCACACAACGCCTATTTCACGACGAGGCCTTAATTAAAACTCCCTTCTACGGACGGGAATTACAATATCACTCTAACAATACATCTTAACAGTTATAATATAGATACAGATACTACAAATAAATTCACATGTGGTGCTACATCAACGATGAGCAACAGAGAGGCAGTGTATCACCTGACCCGTAACTATCGCGTCCTGCTAAATTGGCGAAATGTGACATGGTTACAACAACGAACTTTCAAGAAGCTACACAGTTATATGAATATTACAATAACGAGATAAACATGTAATACATGCATGCAGTAAATAATAGTACTTCATACATTATATAGATAAAGAATGGGTCGTCCTGGGATCATTAAATATAATTACATGCAAATAAAAGTACTCACAGGACGCCAGTAATAATTATATAACATCACTACATGATGGTCGTTACACGCCCACATCAAAAGACAGGTCTGCTTCAGCATGAGATCACTACAAATCATTCAATTATGGGGGACATACGCCGGGGGACGCGTTGCCTCGGCTACCCTACTGCGCCACCCCTGGCGGTCACGCCTCGCGAGTCTTCATGCAGGCTCCCTTCCTATACCGAGTAACTCCCAGCAGGAGGCATCGACTTGCCCCAGCCAAGAGTTCTGTGGGCGTCCCCTTGGCCTCCTCCAAGTCGGGTTGAAACAACCCGATAAGCAAGATCGGCTTCAGGGTATCGCGCTTCATGCCCATATTGCCGCAGTTGGAGCTGACGGGCTATGCTAGTAATAGGCCTCGAATTGGTCTCACGGAACGATCGCTGATTTGACACAAAGTCATACCAGTGGTATTCATGACCCTGCAAAGGGATCTAGTACCAAAGACATAAATTCGCCTCATTAGTGTTCAATGTCCATGTCTCACAACCATCAGGGATCACGAGCGACTTGAAGATCCAAATCTTTTTCCGTCTGCACAGATATTGACAACGCCAAATACTCGTGTTGAGCAAATCCATAACGCCGTGGGCCAGGCCAATCCGCCGTGTGACTTCTTGGCTCGACCCACCATCGTTATGCACTACACTACCAAGGTATGTAAAGTTTTTCAAGATCTCAATGTCCTCGCCACACGCATGGACAGACTGTACTGTTTCATCCAGTACGCCTCCAGACACCTGGTCCTTGGTCGTGGCCCAAGAAACCTTGAGTCCCAAGGGCTTCACCTCCTCTAGAGCCATTACCAGAACCTCCATTGACTCGGTAAAGATTGCTGCATCATCAGCAGAAACAAGATCTGTAATATCAGTGTTGCCGACAGATGCTCCACAATGACTTTGTTCCATAACTCTGCTAGTACCCCATTCACGCATGTGTTGAAAATTGATGGAGCAAGCACACAGCCCTGTCCCACACCTGTATTCACAGGGAAGAAGCTGGACATTCCTCCTCCACAATTCACAGCACTTACAGTCCCGGAGTACAGGCCAGTTAATAGACCAATAATCCTTGCAGGAATCCCACGGAGACGCAGAAGATCCCAGAGTGTCTCTCGATGCACTGAGTCAAACGCCTTCTTGAGATCGACATAGGCTGCAAGCATTCCCTGTCGAAACTCACGACGGCGCTCCACAAGTACGCGAAGCGCTAGGATACGGTCAGTTGTTGACTTACCGGGCGTGAACCCTGACTGTTCAGGTCTCTGATGCTTCAGCAGGTGAGGGCGGATCCGTGTCAGCAGCAAATGGGCAAGCACCTTGCCTGGTACGCTGAGCAGCGTTATTCCACGGTAATTGCTGCAGTCTTGACGGTCCCCTTTCCCCTTCCAGATAGGGACGACCAACCCCTTCTTCCAGTCAGGGGGAATGGTACCTGAATGCCATACAGCAGTCAAGACAGCATGCAACCCACGGATCATGGCTTCACCCCCAGCTTTGAGCAGCTCTGCACTGATGTTGCAGATGCCAGCTGCCTTTCCACCCCTCAACTTTGCCACAGCCTCCTTGACATCGCCAATGGAGGGTGCAGTTTCGTCAATGGGTGGATCAGCATCCAGCATCTCCAACCCTGCAGTCCGGAGCTGTCCGCTTGGAGGATCCACCGTGCACAGCTGCTCAAACTACTCAGCCCAACGAGCCATCTGCCCATCTGCTTCCGATACGAGGCAACCATCTGCTGTTCGGATAGCACTCACCTGAGAAGTAGACTTGGAGCGGAGTTTCTTCAGAGCTCGATAGGCAGGTCTAAGGTCATTTGCATTTAAATGACACTCGACATCCTCAGCGAGAGCACTGACATACCTCTCCTTGTCTCTTCTCAGAAGAGTTCTAGTCCTACGTGACAGAGCCCTGTACTGGTCATGGTTCCCAGCAAGTCTGGCAGCGCGGCTCTCCTCAATACTTTCCAGTGTCTCTACCGAGGTGAAACCACTCCGTGACCTCGGGCGATCCCCAATGCATTCCTTGGCAGCCTCAAGAGTCTCACGTTTGAAGGTATCCCATAGCTCCTCAGAGTCCTCAAGGGTGTCGAGCACTCCAAACCGATTGGAGACTGTCACTGCATACTCATGTGCACATGTCAAGTCCTGCAACTTCTCAAGATGAAACACAGTGTGGTTGCATCTTGGAGGCTTTCTGGACTTGATATGAAGCTTGAGTGAAGCAACAACAAGTCTGTGATCGGTCGCAAAGAACTCGGCACGCCGAAAAACCCTGCAGTTCTGGAGGATCCTCCAACGAGTACTGACAAGGATATGATCGATCTCCTTCGCTACCCCTCCGGCATTGCTATACCAAGTCCAGCGGTGCAGCGCTGGTCTCTGATACCAGGAACCCGCAATTCTCAGCCTGCTGGATCTTGCAAAATTCAGAAGGAAAGAGCTGTTGTCATTCCTGGTACCAGAACCATGGGGACCAACACATATTTCATAGCCAGCCCTTTCAGTGCCAGTGACAGCATTAAAGTCGCCCAGGACAATGAGTGCATCACGACGGGGACACTGGTCCAGTACAGAGTCGAGTTTGGCATAGAACATTTCCTTCTCTTAAGTTTCACATACCTCGGTAGGAGCATATACAGCAACAACAGACATGAAGCCTAAACTGTGCTTCAGCCTTAATCGCATTATACGCTCATCAGCCGGAGTAACCTCTACAACAGACGGCTGCAGTCTGCTGGAGACACCTATGGTTACTCCCTTGACATGGTGACCATTGCTCGTGCCGGACCAGTAGTAAGTAAAACCCTTACTACTGGTCTCGCCACTGCCAGGCCTCCTTGTCTCAGAGAGCCCCACCATATCCACCCTCAGCCTACTGAGCTCGTCTGATAAATGAGTCAGTGGTCCTCTGAGAGACTCAGGACATTCCAGGAGCTCACACGCAGAACCTTTCGAAGGTTCACCCCAGGAGCGGTCCAACGTGCAGGCGCCACATCTGCAGCCCCTCCGGCACCCCCAAAATCAGAAGTAGGGATAGGGGGTCCTCCCGCCCCTTACAGGACACAGGGCTCCCGCAGGCTTTCCCCTGCATCCGTCATACCGGTAGGCAGGCCTCTCTGGTGCCTTGGCACCTGAGAGGTCTGCACGGTCGGACCCCCCAGCATACATGGATCGGGTCCGTGGCCAGAGGCTCGCCCGCGCCTATAGCCCCCACCCCGACCTTTGCCTCTAATCTTGTTGGTGGCTGTGGTTATTTTTTACGGGGAGGGGTTGCAAGCCCCACTCCAAGCAGCTGGTGAGGCATTGCCAGGGACACTGGTATCCCTGGCTGCCCAAAAAGGAGGAAGAGAAGGCACAGATGAGGAGAGACAGAGGGGGGAGAGAGCTATGGGAGGTAGAGGGCACTCACTCCTCACTTGGATAGAATCCACCCACCACCACCTAGAATATGAATTCTCCGTATTAAATCATATTAATGATAATATTAATAAGAATAATATGAAAATAACAATAGCAATAAAGTAATAATAATAATAATAATAAAAATAATATAATAATAATAATAACAATAAAATAATAATAATAATAATAATAATAATAATAATAATAATAATAATAACAATAATAATAATAATAATAATAATAATAATAATGATAATAGTAATAGAAATTATGTAATATCAATAATTGAAAAGGAAAATATATAACTTTGCAGGTAAAATTTGTGTTAAAGGGATTAAGCATTGGTGCAATTCAGTGTAGCGATTTTTACCATAATCAGTGTGCCTATAATATCACATAAAATAGACGTAGTAAATTAAGAATAGTGAACATTAGGGATAAGAAAAAAAATAAATAAAGAGTAGATAAAGTGATCATAAATATGATTAATGGTAGTACTGATAAAATATCTGATGTTATTTATAGTAGTAATAGAACTAGTATAAATAAGATGGTAGACAATAGTAATTGCAAACATAGCATAATAATAATAATGATAATAATAATAATCATAATAATTATAATTATAATAATAATAATAATAATAATAATAATAATAATAATAATAATAACAATAATAATAATAATAATAATAATAATAATAATAATAATAAAAATAAAATAATAATAATAACAATAATAATAATAATAATAATAATAATAATAATAATAATAATAATAATAATAATAATAATAAT
>JAHFWG010000153.1:183163-199680 GCA_020233015.1 Callinectes sapidus | reverse complement strand
GGATATGTGTGCGTCGACAGAGACAAGGTTAACTGGAATAGATAAAATGAAGTTGGATAGTGGGTTGAGCTTGTTGGTTTCTGGTAGGGAAGATGGGATGCATTATCAGGGAGTTGGACTGTTACTGGGACGAAGTGCTGGTAATGCATTGACAGAATGGGAACCTATACACGAGCGGTTACTTTATGCAAGATTTAAGTCTAATCACGGTAGCATCAGTATGTTTGTTTGCTATGCACCTACAAATGGTGCGCCCGATGATAAAAAGATGAGTTTTATGGTAAACTGCAAGATGTAGTAAGCAGAGTCACTAGGCATGACATTTTGTTGTGTGTCGGTGATTTCAATGCGGTACTGGGAAGTTCTAATGAAGGGTTTGAGGCGTGTCCCTAATATTTAGATCTGGTGATTTTTATTTGTTTCACTTGATTTTGGACCTCGTTTCTGCTGCAGATACATCATTATGATGCTTCTCCATCACTAAAACAGGTCCTACAAGTTTTTGGGAGAAGAGGGAACTCAGAAATGTGTCGTTTGCCCCGCGGAAATTTGCCGACACAAAATCATATAGAACATCACTAATTTATTCAGACACACATTACCTTGCTAATAATAATGTCCTTGTGTATACCTTCTGCTTCTACAATGAGTAAAACTGAAGGGAACTAATAAAACCTTTAACTAATAAAAGACAGAAGTAGAGGTGGCGCTCAACACAGAGACGACCATCAACACAAGTCACAAGAGGAAGAAGAAAAAAAGGGCGGAGTTTAGACAGAGCGGGAAGGCAGGAAGGTTTGGGATTGGTTAGCCGTTCTGTGTCGATGCTTGTGATTCGCCGTCGACTATGACGTCATCATGGGTGGGATTTCTCGATCAGCTGCCTCTATGTGTCCAGTGAAGAGGAAGAGGAAGTTACACCTAGCTTTCTGAATCCCAATGTGAGCATAGTGTAAGTAGCCAAAACTCTCGAAGTTTGTGGAGATCTACGACTTCCTAACACCTATACTCTTTCTGAATCCGGGCCAAGGTGGATATCTCGTCCCTGATTGACTAGTAAAAGGAACACGTTCGGGTCAGGAAAGTGACGAGACGCCGAGCGGTAAGCTGGGCGATGGAGAGTAGTTGGCCGGAGAGAACAGTGAGAACATCGCCGCGGATGGGTGAAGGAGTCACCCTGGTCCCCTTTAAGGAGAACACCACCCGCTCTCACTCCTGCTCAGAGACTTAGCCAGCCCCGTGTGAAAAGGACGTCTCCCTCTCCCGCTCTCCTTGAAAAGACTCTACCACCTGCACTACTGAGGACGAAATTCTGCACTGCTTTGTCCTCTTGTCCTGTTAAGTATTGTGTACCACCCTGTATTTACCCTGTTGTGTGCCAGTAAAGGAAGGAAGTTCTGCCGTGCCTTTGACTGGCTTCCTGCCTCTGAGCCACGAATCTTCCCTAAGAACTGTCACTGTGTCTGCTGTTGATCCGTCCTGTGCAGTCCTGGGGGCTGTCGCTGTTGGTAAGAGTGTACCTGTCGTTGGCCGTGGAAGCTGTGTGGACGGGGGCCAGCGTAACAATATCATGGAATAACATTTAACTACATATAATAATCATTTTCTTAATTGTCAATTACAATTAGTATCAAAGAAAGCTTTGTACTCTAATAGGAACAGGTAGGAAATATGATCTGCCACTTGATATTCAACTCGAAATGTTCAGTAACATGGTATCGCCTGTATTGTTATATCGTTCGGAAGTGTGGGGATAATCCTGGTTTAACACTGCTTGCTCTCGTGCTATCGATGGTACAGAGGTGACCCACAAGATGTAATTGAGCCTCCCATCACCTGAATCTCATCCTCTTTATATTTCTGCCTCAAATCATGTGAAGTCTGTTCTTCAACTAGCCAAAAACTCCTTCATTTATAGAAAGTGTCAAAATCTTTCCAGACCTAACTCCCTTTAAGACTTTTGGCATCTAACCAAAAACATCTTTAACAACTTTACTTGTTCCTCTTTCCCTCCTTTAGTTCAACTTGATGGCACCAATGCCATATCATACCATACCGTACCCCTTCCCCCCGGCGTCTACATCATGCTACCTATTAGAATCCTTCGTAATGGTGTTTTTCATGCCCTCCCTGGCCTAAACCCTCGGAAGGCTTATGGACTTAATGGGGCCGAAACTATGTCTCCGTGCTTGCGCTTTGCCTAGTCACACTCTTTAAACTCTGTCTCTCTACATCTAGCTTTTCTGCTTGCAGGAAGTTTGCCTACATTCAGCCTATTCCTAAAAATGGTGACCGATCACTTCACAATCTTCTACCTGACCGCCAGTATGGCTTCCGTCAAGGCCGCTCTACTGGTGATCTATCTTTCCTTACTGAGTCTTGGTTATCCTCTTTTAGAGATTTTCGTGAAACTTTTGCTTTAGCTCTAGACATATCAAAAGCTTTGATAGAGTCTTGCACAAAGCTTTTATTTCCAAGCTACCTTCATACCATTTCTATCCTTCTCTCTGCAACTTCATCTCAAGTTTCCTTTCTGATCGTTCTGTTGCTGCAGAGGTAGAAGATCACTGTTCTTCCCCATAAATCTATTAACAGTGGTGTTCCTCAACGGTCTGTCCTATCACCCACTCTCTTCCTATTATTTATCAATGATGTTCTAAACCAAACTTCTTGCCCTATCCACTCCTACGCACTTTTCTTCGTCTTTCCATAGACGACCAACCCTCCAGGAAGTACACAGCTCACGCAGGGAAGCCTCAGAACGCCTAACTTCTAATCTCTAAAATTTCTGATTGGGGCAAAGCAAACTTGTGTTGTCAATGCCCCAAAAACTCAATTCCTCCACTATCAACTAGACATAACCAAATAATTGTCCTCTCTTCTTGAATGACACTCAACTTTCTCCTTCTACTCTGAACATTCTCCGTCTATCCTTTACTTATAACCTAAACTGGAAACTTCACATATCTCTAGCTAAAAGAGCTTCTATGAAGTTAGGTGTTCTGAGTCGTATCTGCCAATTCACAACGGCTAACTCTATACAAGGGCCTTAACCGTCCATGTATGGAGCATGCTTCAGATGTTTGGGGAGGCTCCACTCATACAACTCTATTGAACAGAGTGGAATCAAAAGCTTTTCGTCTTATCAACTCCTCTCCTCTAACTGATTGTCTTCAGCCTCTTTCTCATCGCCGCAATGTTGCCTCTCTTGCTCTCTTTTACCGCTATTTTCATGCAAACTGCTTTTCTGACTTTCTAACTGCATGTTTCCCCTGCTCCCCTGGACCTTGACCCGCCTCCTTCCTGCCAGGGGGCCCTCTTCTGGGTTCGGGACACCTGTTCCAGGCTCCACTTCATGATGGATTCCGGGGCGGAGGTAAGCGTGCCCTCCTCGCACAGTGTACGATCTCGCAGCAAACGCCACCCCGATCGATCGCCACATACGGAACGCGAGCCCTTCATGTTGCCCCCCTACCCTACAGCCGTTTTCCCTGCACCTTTGTGGTGGCTGACGTGGAGCAGTTAATCCTGGGAATGGATTTCTTCGCGGTTCACGATCTCCTCGTGGAACCACCCCGCAGATGCCTCTTGCACCAGCCTTCAGCGATCGTCGTCCGATCAAAGCCCTGCTTGCAGCCGACGCCACTCTCCGCCAGGCGATACACTTCTAGGCCCTGCTCGAGGAATTTCTCCTCCTCAGTCCATGGTTACAACACTCTATCGTAGCGTCTGGCTTCCCGTGCTTCGCGCGTCATCGGCGCTGGCCCCCGAACGTCATGCTGGGGGAGGGCATCGTGCATCTGTCCGACAGTAACTTGGTGTCACCTCTCCACATAGTCTCCAAGGCCAAGGACGGGGAGTGGCAGGCTTGCAGGAATTAGAGGGCCCTCACTGTCATGGTCTGCCCTGACACGTACCCCATCTTCCATGTACTGGACTTCCATACTCGTACGAAGCTCCACAGCAAGAAGATTTATTCAAGATTGACCTCTTGTGGGCATTCCACCAGATCTCTGTGGCGGAGGACGACGTCCCGAAGCACAGCATGCTGTCCACATAGCATTGCAACAGGAATTTGTCGTAACACTCACTGATAAACTCCTGGTTGATTGTGTGGGCTGAAAGCCCATGGTCAGGGGGAGCGGCACCCCTCCCATCCCAATTCAGCTCCAGCATCAACCGTGCCTCACGTATCATCATCTGGAGTGCGCTATCGTGATGGAATTCCTTCCTCATGGCGTGCGTGTGCCCCTACTGCAGGAGCCGCACGGTGGCGTTGCCCCTTTTGCCCAGGGAGCAACAGGAGTCCGGAGCGCGCATATCCTCTTCCCTCGGGAAGGTGATGCGGTGGTCCAGAAAATCAATGTTGCCTTCCCGGGCCTCCAGCTCCTGCCATAAGCGCCGCCACATACTGCAAGTATCAACAGGCACGGCACAGCCAGCAGGACAGCCTGTGTTCAGGCCACCGTCTCGTCCTGCAGGGACTCGTACCACGCTAGCAGCAGCAGCATCAACTATGCCTGCAGCACCATGGTGGAGGGCCCCTTGAAGCGGCGACACCCTGTGACACCAGAGCAACACTTCTCCATGGACAACCCCGTAGTGGCAGCCGCCTTATCATGGGGGGGGGGGGGGGGGGCTTGCGTGCCTGAAGCACCTGAGGAGCTATGCAAGAGGGGGTTTCGACCACGGTTCTGCCTCTTTTTGGGGAGAGAGGGTTTCCCGTTGCAGTAAGGGCTGCCAGGGAAGGGCCAAATTAAATGGTTCCCAAGACCTGGGCTGCTAGTATGGGTTAACGGTGCCCCCCGCCAGAGGGACCGCCCTTGGGGGCTGTCCTGCATTGGATAATTGGGTGTCTGGGCCGGAAGACGTTGGGGAAGGGGATCTTAAAACCGCCATGGGCATCATTCGTATCCATGGGGATTGATTTTTATAACGAGCAGTCTCGCGGGGGACAAGGTACCCCGTCCGCGGAGGCCAGCGCTCGGTCCCCTCGTCAATCCAGTAGGCGGTAGCTCATGGCCCCTGGGGCCATATATTTCTAAAATCTTCGTATATGGGTAAGCAACGTCACTCTTCCCCTCATGAGGTGGTTGACCAGGCCTCCGAGGTAGTTTCCTCTGGTTACAGTAATGACTCACCTGCTGCCAGTGGACATGATATCCTCCTTCTGCATGACCTTCCCGAGGGTCTTACCTACAGGGTAAATCATGATCTTGTAAAGCTGTATGGGGACATTGTCTGCATCCGGCTGACATATGACCGGGACTGTCCTTCTAATAAGTGTTATATGATCTTTGCTACGGCCGCAGAGGCTAGGTTAGCTTTGTAGGCCGTGGGATCGTTCAACATCCCAGGTCCTCATGCAAAGACCCTCTCGTCAAGAAATGTGACGTCAAGAAATGTGACCGAGTCTGATCTTGACTACATTCCTAACATCCTGGAGCGTACAGCTGAGAAGACCTCTTCGGAGGTTCGATAAGCCCCCCCCCCCCTCCCCAGGTGGTTCGTTGCCTATAATCGCAACGGCGGGGGGAATTTCATCCATGCCACCCGGCACCTTCATGCAGAAGTGAGCCACATTCCCAGGGAAAACATTAAAAAATACGTTAAGGGTCTACTAATTAAGGTCAGGGATCTGACGCCAGCAATGATACTGCTCCACCTATAGTGTTCAGATAATTGCATATTTGACTCTGTAAGGCACCACCAAACCTTCAATTACTGCCGGGCAATAGTCTTCAATTATGACCTGGGTTAGTTCAGTGAAGACGACATCTATGCCACGTGCCCGCCCACGGTCCAGAAGGTATGGAGGGGGATTTTAATGGTCCCCATCCTTTGTGGGATAATAGTACCAGCAATCCTCGTGGGATTTTCTTTGCCTATTTCATGGAAGACGAAGGATTGGAGCTCTCAAATTCAGGTGATATGACTCACTTCCATAGCCAAACAGGTACCTTTACTTCTATTGACCTTTTACTTTGTTCTCCTTATTCTTTCCTTGATTTTAGCTGGCGGGTTCTCCCGGTAGTGATCACTTTTCTTTTTTAATCGAATCTGCGGATTTTGAGCCACGGTCACGCCTTCCTCGTTGACGTTTGAATAAGGCAGATTGGCAGCGTTACACAGAGCTTAGCTTGTCTATTCGCCCATTAACTAATTTCACCACCTGTGAGGAGGCAGCAACTTACTTCGCTGACTTTTTGCGATCTGCAGGTTTGCAATCTGTTCCCAGGACATCGGGACAGTTTCCCAAACGTCCCGTCCCTTGGTGGAATGACGTGTGTTCGAACACTGTGAGGATGAAACGATCTGCCTTTAATAGACTTCGCCACAATCGTGGTGACCCTCAGTATTTGGAGGCTATTCGACAAGCCAGTGCTCGAGCTCGCCGCATCCTCAAGAAAACTCAATGCAGTCCTTGGAGGTCTTATCTCTCCTCCGTCATAGTTAAGACTCCCGTAGACGAGATTTTTAACAAAGTCCGCAAGATTTCCGGTAAGTTTTCTCCTCCTCCTCATGTCCTATTGAATGCCGGTGAGAAGGTGGCAGAACCTGAGACAGTTGCCAATCTATTTGCCTCTCATTTTGCTAATATCTCTCGAAAAGACCCTGGTGCGCCTGGGACTAGATATAAACAAAATTTGGAGGATGTTGGAGTTGATTTTACTTCCCTCAGTGGCGAGTAGTACAATGTTACGTTTTCAGCATGAGAGTTAAAGACTACTTTATCTCGGTGTCACGATTCGTCGCCGGGGCCTGATGATATCCCCTATGCCTTCTTGTGGAACATGTCTTATACTGCTTTTACGTTTTTACTTGATTTATATTATTTGATTTAGCGTACCGGTGATTTCTCTTCTTCGTGGGGTGTGACAGATGTACTCCCCATCCCAAAGCCTGGGAAGGATCAACTTCAACCTACTAATTATCGGTTGATCTCTTTGACCTCTTGTGTTTGTAAGGTATTAGAGAAGATAGTCAATGAGCGTCTTCTGTGGTACCTGGAACCTCCATTTGCAGGGCGTTTGCCAATAATCACCACCAAGTCACTGTGTTTTTCGATTTGGAGAAAGCATATGACACAGCCTGGCGTCATGGCATTTTACTAAACTATGAGTCTGGTCTTCGTGGCCACCTCCCTCTTTTTATTCAGCAGTTTTTATCTGATCGTCTTATACGAATCCGGGTAGGTAGTGTTCTTTCTAAGAATTTTCCTCTTGAGGATGCTGTACCACAGAGTAGTATTCTCAGTGTTACTTTGTTTCCAGTGGCTATTAATGATGTCATTGGTATGCTCCCTGATGGCATCCATAGCAACCTCTATGTTGACGATCTCTCTATTTGTTTCTCAGCTGCTCGTATATCGTTGGTAGAACGAAAGCTGCAACTAGCAATTAATAGGGTATCTCTTTGGGCTGTTGAACGCTGTTTCCGATTTTCCCTCTCAAAGACTGTAGCCATGCACTTTTATCGACTTCACGGTGTTCATCCTGACCCAGATCTCTATCTCTCAAATAGGCGCATTTCATGTGTTGAGACGACTCGTTATCCTGGTCTTGACTTTGACAGTCATCTTACGTGGGTGGCTGATCTTCGTTCTATGAAATTGGCTTGTCAGAAAGCCATATCGCTTCTTTGGATTCTGGCTCATACTTCTTGGATTGCCGACAGGGACACACTTCTCCTCCACAGGACACTTGTCCTTCCCAAGTTGGAATATGGCTGTGAGATTTACTCCTCTGCTACAGAGGCCCACTCGCGTGTTCTCGACTTCGTGCACCATGCCGGAGTCCGCCTGGCTACGGGTGCTTTTCGATCTTCTCTATTTCCTAGTTTCCTTGTAGATGCAGGCTTATTGCCTCTTAATTTGCGTCGTCATTCGTCCTTGTAGCGTTGTTGGTTCTGGATACAACGCCTTCCCCAGTTTCCTGTAAGTTGGTCATACAGGATTCTCATTCGCCCTCTTTTACTCCTCGTGCTAGTTTTCCCAAACGTTTTGAATTTCGGGTTAAGTCTGTTATGGCGACATTACCTGTTACTTCTGTTTCTATATGCCCTTTCAAGTTGCCTAGAGTTGGGTACTGGCACTTCCCCGGTGTGTCTGTTGGTAAACCACCGGTTGTAGATATTAAGAAGGATTTACCAGGAGGAGGCAGAAGACACCTGCCAAAACGATAATTACTCCTAGGGAGGTCTAAAGCAATGGAACAGGGGGTGCTAAGAGCTTTTCATGAAAATCAGTTGTGACCTCACTGAACGTTTCCCTTTGTGTCTCATAACTCAAGGGAGTAGTCACAGCCTGCCCTCTAAAGACAACCTCTTCCTCCACACAAAACTACATGCGCCTAGTTACACACACATCCTTTACTTAAGATTTTAATTAGATATGGCGACTCGTACACCAGCCTCGGAGTCCCCTTCTGGGGAGGGGACCATGAATGTCCCCAGGTCGGACTACTCTTCTGGCATCGACCTTAAGTGGGGAGGGGACCATAAATGTCCCCAAGTCGGATTACTCTTCTGGCATCGACCCTAAGTGTCTTGGCACCCCCCTCACATTTTTCTCCATTAATTCTGCAGCATTCGCGGTATTCGATCTAATTTTCAATCTGTAGAACACCACCTCTTCTCCATTAAACTTCTTTTTTCTCACTGAAACGAAGGTGTCTGAGGCAACTGACAGTAACCCCTTTTCTGTTCCCTCCTACGTTCTCAATCCTCATTTTCGTTCCAAAGCTGGATGTTGCGTCTATGTCCGCAACGACATAATTTGTTCTCGTGCCCACGCTCTTGAATCTTCTGAGTTTTCCACCATCTGGCTTCGACTTCAGAGTCACTCTCTAAATTCTTCCGTGCTGTATATCTCTCACCTAACTCCTCTGACTATACAAAATTCTTTGATTACCTTACTTCTAAAGTGGAGCACATTCTGACTCTCTTTCCTTTTGCGGAGATCTCCATTCTTGAAGACTTCAATGTTCACCACCAGCTTTAGCTTTCCTCTCCTCTCACTGACCATCCTGGTAAATTTGCCTATAACTTTGCTATCCTTCAAGACCTAGAGCAAATGGTGCAACACCATAGTCGTATTCCTGATCGTCTTGGAGATACGCCCAACAATTTTGACCTTTCCTAACCTCTAATCCTTCTGCTTATGCTGTCACCCTTTCTTATTCGTCGGGTTCCTCCGATCACAATCTCATATCTGTATCTTGTCCTATCTCTCCAATTCCTCCTCAGGATCCTCCAAAGTGGAGGTGCCTTTGGCGTTTTGCCTCTGCTAGTTGGGGAGACCTGAGGAGGCATTATCCTGATTTTCCTTGGAATGATTACTGCTTCCGTGACAGAGACCCATCTTTGTGTGCTGAGCGCCTAACAGAGGTGATAGTGTCTGGCATGGAGGCGTACATTCCTCACTCTTTTTCTCGACCTAAACCTTCCAAACCCTGGTTTAATACAGCTTGCTCTCGTGCTATCCGTGATGGGGAGGTGGATCACAAAAGGTAATTGATCCTTCCATCAACTGAGTCTCATGTGCTTTATATTTCTGCCCGAAATCATGCCAAGTCTGTTCTTCAACTTGCCAAAAACTCCTTTATTCGTAGAAAGTGTTAAAATCTTTCTAGATATAACTCACTTCGAGACTTCTGGCATCTAGGCAAAAACATCTCCAACAATTTCACTTCTTTATCTTTCCCTCAGTTCAACCTGATGGCACCAATGCCATATCATCTATCTCTAAAGCTGAAGTCTTCGCTCAACCCTTTGCTAATAACTCTACCTTAGACGATTCCGGGCTTGTTCCTCCTTCTCCTCCCCCCTCTGAGTACTTCATGCTACCTATTAAAATCCTTCGTAATGATGTTTTCCATGCCTCCCTGGCCTAAACCCTCGGAAGGCTTATGGACCTAATGGGTCCCTCCTATTGTTCTCCGAAACCATGCCTTCGTGCTTGCACCTTGCCTATTCAAACTCTTTCAACTCTGTCTATCTACATCTACCTTTCCTTCCTGCTGGAACTTTGCCTACATTCAGCCTGTTCCTAAAAAGGGTAACCGTTCTAATCCTTCAAACTACCGTCATATTGCTTTATTCTGCTTATCTAAAGTTTTTGAATCTATTCTCAACTAGAAGATTCTTAAACATCTATCACTTCACAGTATTCTATCTGACCGCCAGTATGGCTTCCGTCAAGGCCGCTCTACTGGTGATCTTCTGGCTTTCCTTACTGAGTGTTTGTCATCCTCTTTAAGAGATTTTGGTGAAACTTTTGCTGTTGCTCTAGACACATCAAAAGCTTTTGATAGAGTCTGGCACAAAGCTATAATTTCCAAACTACCCTCCTATGGCTTCTATTCTTCTCTTTGCAACTTCATCTCAAATTTCCTTTCTATCTGTCCTATCACCCACTCTCTTCCTATTATTCATCAATGATCTTCTAAACCAAACTTCTTGCTCTATCCACTCCTATGGTGATAATAACATCTTGCACTTTTCCACGTCTTTCCATAGACGACCACCCTTTCAGGAAGTACACAGCTCACGCAGGGAAGCCACAGACACCTAGCTTCTGATCTCTTTAAAATTTCTGATTGGGGCAAAGCAAACTTAGTGTTGTTCAATGCCTCAAAAACTCATTTCCTCCACCTATCAACTCGACACAACCATACAAATAACTATCCCCTCTTCTTCAATGACACTCAGCTGTCCCCTTTCTTCTACACTAAACATTCTTGGTCTATCCTTTACGTGTAATCTAAACTGGAAATTTCACATCTCCTTTCTAGCTATAACAGCTTCTATGAAGTTAGGTGTTCTGAGCCGTCTCCGCCAGTTTTACTCACCTCCCCAACTGCTAATTCTATTCAGGGGCCTCATCCGCCCATGTATGGAGTATGCTTCACATTTTGGGGGAGGCTCCACTCATACAGCTCTATTGAACAGGGTGGAATCAAAAGCTTTTCGTCTTATCAACTCCTCTCCTTTGACTGACTGTCTTCAGCCTCTTTCTCATCGCCGCAATGTTGCCTGTCTTGCTCTCTTTTAGCGCTATTTTCATGATAACTGCTCTTCTGATCTCGTTAACTGCATGCCTCCCCTGCTCCCGCGGCCTCGGTGCACAAGACTTGCCTCTTCCTCTCACCCCTATTCTGTCCACCTCTCTCATGCAAGAGTAAACCACTATTCTCAGTTTTCCATCTCTTACGCTGGTAAACTCTGGAACTCTCTCTCTGCTTCTGTATTTCCACCTGCCTATGATTAGAATAGTTTCAAGAGAGAGGTATCAAGACACTTATCCCATTCTTTTGGCTTCTGAATCTGGACTTTCCAGGGACCGGCACTATAGTGGACCCTTTTGTTTTATTTTTGTTGTCCTTCTACATAAAAAAAAAGCTAATTTTGCTTGTACTCTATTCTTAGAACATACCTCTGACCATTCTGGCTCAATCTTAGTGTTTACTGATGGATCTAAATCTGATATCGATGTTGGATTAGGTGTAGTGTTCTATGTGCCCTTTTAGGTGGCCTAGAGTAGGGTACTGGCAGTTTCCCGGTGTGCCTGTTTGTAAACCGGTTGCAGATATTAAAAAGGATTTACCAACTAATTTTGCTTGTACTCTATTCTTAGAACATACCTCTGACCATTCTGGCTCAATCCCAGTCTTTACTGGTGGATCTAAATCTGATACCGGTGTTGGATTTGGTGTAGTGTTCCCTGTCGGGGAGTTAGTCTCCCGGTGGTGGCTTCTGTTTTTACTGCAGAATTGTCTGGTATAAATCTGGCTTTCCAAATAATTTTTACTTTACCTGTTAATTATTTTACGATTTTTTGTGATTTTCGTAGTGCTCTCTCTCTCTCTCTCTCTCTCTCTCTCTCTCTCTCTCTCTCTCTCTCTCTCTCTCTCTCTCTCTCTCTCTCTCTCTCTCTCTCTCTCTTTCTCCGCTGCTAATTCTTATACTCTTTCTGGTAACCCCCTGGTCCTCTCCGCACTTGAGTGGTTGTATCTCCTTTACAGTTTTGCTGGGTTCCGAGGCTGCTCTTCCTAGCTTTGTCCCGTGTACGGATGTACTCCCAATAATTCACGAGGCCATCATAGTTATTTGGCAGGAGAGGTGGATCGTTCGTGGTGCTACCTCTAAAATGGGTGAGTTTATTAGAACCGTCTTTCATCCTTGGAATTATACTAATGTCCAAGACCCCTCATTCGCAGACATCCGTAGCTCGTCTGTGGATAGGCCACACTCGCCTCACCCACAGCTCCCTGATATCAGGAGATTATCAACCGTACTGCAATGACTGTCTAGTTCCTTTGACTGTACAGCACTTGCTGGTCGATTGCCCGAGTTTGGGAGAACTCCGACAACGCTACCTTTTTAAATGTCAAAGTGAGGATGTAAGTAAGTGAGGAAGTAAGGTGCTTGGGCCTGCGTGTCCTTCCCCAGGTTATGACGTGTTACTCTTTTTGAAGGAGGCTGGCCTCCTCTCTATTATACTATCATAGAGTTTTTACCTGCCTTTGGTTATTTTTACCTTTTTACCTTTTTTATTTGATTTGGTTTACATTTTTATTTTAATTTGTTTTAGTTTAATTTACCAGTTTTATGGGATTTCACCCATTTGATAGCGGCGCCATATGATCCTGGCTGTTGCGGCGCCTACTTCAAATCACTCACTCACTCTCCATGGATCTTTCCTTGTGCCTCGGTGGCACCACGCCTCCCTCGAGGAAGCCTGGCGCAACCCGAGCTGCGGGATGGCCACAACCGCCAGGGAACACACCCAAGACGTCTATTTAGTTTGAGGCATGACTGCCGTCTGATGGAACATTCGAATTTTGAATTCGAATAAAAAAGGAAAGATGGAGAGGGGGAATTGGGGATAGAGGGAAGAATAGGGAGCGTGATAAGAAGCGAACTTTAATGGAAGAGTAAAGTCACTGGAGCTTGAACCAGGTACAATTTGAATGTGTTTTTGAGATGAGTGAAAAAGCTATTATTCGATTTTGTGTTGTGTCATGTTTTTTTTTCTGGTAGCTGGACTGGCACGAAAAGAAGAACAGCGACCAGATGGGAGGAGCCCAGCCTACTGCAACCGCACAGAGTACGCCAAGCGCAAGACCAACAACACCATGCCCTCGTGCAGCGATCATCTCTCTTCCCTACCTCCACCAAGGACAGTGGAAAAAAATGAAGGACAGTGAGAGTAAAATGATGTTAAAGAAAAGGAAAGAGGAAGAAGGACATTCGTATAGCGGAAGGATCTACAGTTTAATGTGGATCCGGAATCACAGATAGTAGAAGAAAGGTGATGGATGATGGGAACTTTATTGTGAAGTGGGTGTGGGGTTGGTGCTGCTTTATTGTAATAAATGGATGTAATGAGTTAGGGGGCAGCTTCAGGTGGTCTGGCACGTCTTGGAGTGTCGATCTGCACTTAGGAAATAAAGAAAACCGGCATGAGTGTAATGGCAGTGTCTCATGTGCCATGTGGATGAGGATGATGATGGTTGCTGATGTGCATTACCACACTTGACCCTCACCACGCCCAATTACTTCTATGGGGAGGATGACTGGGTGTCTCTGACTGGATACCCCGGCTCTCTATCAATACTGGCTTTTTGACAGACACTGGAGTACCTCTGGCAGAACGCCATGCCAACGTCTGCGAGTCCCATTGCCATGCCGACAGCTGCGGATGTGTTCCTGTCTAGCACTGGCCACACCCAACAACCTCTGTTGGGAGGGGGGTGAATGGGAATTTCTGCATGGATGCTTCCAGAGCATAAGTTCTGGCCGCTCCTTGACAGGCATCGGGGAGGGGGGGGTACCTAGAACAGAACGCCATGGCAACGTCCGTGGTCCTAATTGACGTGCCGACAGCTGGAAGGGGTGTAGTAATGCTGATTCCTACACCTTGGAAAGTGGTCCGGTGTTCCCTTGAAAACCCAGGCTGCGAGACAGAAAAAAATACATAAAAACAAAATTATGAATACAAAACCATAAGACAAAAGACGAACAAAAAGCACTGGGTGTTGACATGCATGCCCACTACCTCAGATAGGGGTGTGGTTTGAGAATGGGGATACTATGGTGTCGCACCCCTTCCCCGGAAACAGTTTAGTGGTCCCTTGAAGCCTAGGGTGCGAGACAGAAAAATAATGTATACAAACAAAAGAACAAAAAAACATAAGACAAAAAATATGAAAAGCACACTAGGCTTGCAGCCTATGTCTATCTCAAGAAGGCGTTTGATTCAGTGCATCGCGAGACACTCTGGGATGTTATGCATCTCCATGGGATTTCTGCAAGGAATATTAGTCCATTAAGTGGCCTGTACTTCGAGGCTGTGAGTGCTGTGAAGTGTGGAACGGGCGTGTCTAGCCTCTTTCGCGTGAATACGGGAGCGAGGCAGGTTTGTGGGCTTGCACCATCACTTTTGAACACATGCATACACTTTATACTTAGAAACATCAGCGGTCCTAGATCAAAATCCCAATCTATAGAACACCACATCTCCACTAAACCCCATCTTTTCCTCACCGAAACACAGGTGTTTGAGGCAACTGACAGTTTCCGTTCCTCCTATTTTCTCCATCCTCATTTTCGTTCCAAAGCTTCCGTTGCGTCTGTGTGCCCAAAGCTTTGATTTACTCTCGTGCCCATGCGCTTGAATCTTCTGAGTTTTCCACCACCTGGCTTAGACTTATAATTCACTTTCTAGCCAAACTTATTTGTGCTGTCTAAGTAGAGTACATTCTGTCTCTCTATCACTTCGCAGAGATTTCCATTTTGGGAGATTTTAATGTTCACCACCAGTTTTGGCTTTCTTCTTTCTTCGTTGCTCATCCTGTTGAACTAGCCTTCACCATCCCTATCCTCCATAACCAAGAGCAACTGGTTCAACACTCTACCTGTATTCCTGATTGTTTGGGAGATACGGTTAACATTTTTTACTTTTCTTACCTCTTATCCTACTTGTATCGCTATCCTATCTTCTCCGTTAGACTAATACTATTATAATTTCATGTTTGTATCCTATTTCTCCAATTCCTCCTCATCATCTCATAATTCTTCTGCCAGTTGGGAGGACTTGAAAAGGTACTATGCTCATTTTCCCTGGAATGATTACTGTTTCCGGTTCAGCGACATCTGTGTGCTAAGCACATAGTAAACGTGAAGTGTCTGGTATGGAGGCCTACTTTCATTACTCTTTTCATTAACTTAAATATTCCAAACCCTCGTTAACCACTGCCTGTTCTAGAAATTGTTCACAAAAGGTACTTCAGCCTTCCATCACCTAAATCCCATTGTATTCCCTCAAACTAAGTTTGATTTCTTGCTACTAGTCTACAGTTTTTTAATCTATCCTAAAAAAGTTTTTAAAAATATATCACTTCAGAATTTTCTATCTGATCAACAGAAAGGGACGGACAAGAGCCGGAGTGAGAAAAATTGGTGGAAACGCCTCAGACCTAATTTCCTTAAAGCTGTTTTAGCAACAGCTAAGGTTAAGTTTTCAGTTTAGATTATAAGTAAAGGAGAAAATGAGGATATTCTTTGTAGAAAAGCTTTACATTGGAGAAGAGGGGATAAATGTCTGGAAGGCGTCGAGTTGATAAGTGGAGAAATTGAGTTATTCAGGTATTGAATACCATCAAATTTTCTCTGCCTCAATCAGAGATCTCCGAGAGATTAGAAGTCAAGCGTTCTGTAGCGTCCCTGCATGATTTGTTAATTTCCTGGAGGACCTTAAAGAACATCACTGTTGATAAACTTAGGCGATGAATATTGACTGTTTAGTACAACACCAATAGACCGGTCGGAAAGGATACTTGAGATAAAGTATCAGATGGAATGATCGAAACCATAAGCAGGAAGTTTTGAGATCAATACTTTGTGCCAGACTCATAAAGCTTTTGATATTTATAGGGCAACAGCAGACGTTTCATCAAAATCTCTAAAATATGATTACCGAGACTCAATAAGGAAAAACAAGATCACCAGTAGAGCGGCCTTACAGGAAGATTGTTAAGTAACAGATGTTTAAGAATCTTCTTAGTGAGGACAAAATAAAAAAATTTAGACAAGCAACAATAGTTTGAGGGATTAGAACTGTCAGCCTTTTTAGGAACAGGCTGAATGTAGGCAAACGTCTAGCAAGAAAAAGATAAAAGTCGATCTACAGAGTTGGAAGAGTTTGGCCAGGCAAGGCTCAACCACGGAGGGACAGTTTTTGAGAACAATAGGAGTGATACTATCATGTCCAAATACAATCCAAGGTAGCTAAGGCATGGGAAATATCATGCTGAGAATTATAATCAAAGGCATAAAGTAGGAGGAGAGTGGGGTGGGGGGACAAACCCATAATCATCCAATGTAGGTATTAGCTTTGAGAGCCTTATGATCCCCGACCGCATGGGTTCGAATCCTGAGTACGTCCTGAGTGGAGATTGGACGTCCACTTGGGGTAACGGTTCCTAAATGGGTGAGTTTCAGATAGAAGGTCTTCA
>JAHFWG010000153.1:165663-180663 GCA_020233015.1 Callinectes sapidus | reverse complement strand
AAAAAAAAAAAAAAAAAAAAAAAAACTGTGATATTACGTTATAACCGTGTGTCGTGAAATCATTGTAAATATCACGCATAATATATGAACTTTTATAATCTGAGTTCCTACAAACCTGGGTGTGACAGAATATATATATATATATATATATATATATATATATATATATATATATATATATATATATATATATATATATATATATATATAAAGAGAGAGAGAGAGAGAGAGAGAGAGAGAGAGAGAGAGAGAGAGAGAGAGAGGGAGAGAGAGAGAGAGAGAGAGAGAGAGAGAGAGAGAGAGAGCGAGGTGTACTTGAAGAAGACCATCTTGCTCGTTGATCTTGCTTCAAAGCAGGTAGCTGGTTTCTAACTTTTTCTTGTGAGCCAGGGCAAAGATTTTGATTGTTGTATATGTCTTTACGTTAAAGTTTCCTTAAGTTTCGAACTACTAGTTCACCATTTTGAAACTTGTTCTAGGTTAATAGATGGAAGTTAAACAGTTTTGACACTTATTAAGTAATTTGTTTTCACATTTCTTCATTTGTTCGTTCTTTCATAGCAATGATAAGAAGGTGTGTGTGTGTGTGTGTGTGTGTGTGCGCTATATTGTATAAAAGTGTCGTAAATGTTAGAGAGAGAGAGAGAGAGAGAGAGAGAGAGAGCGGGGGGGGGGGGGACCAATGTGAATTACCACATCTGTGTCAGCTCTGAACAGCTGATGATAAGACTGGCCAGCGGCATTAAGACGATGTGAACCCAAGCGTTTCACGAGTGTTCGTAACATTGCTTAATTTATCTAATCGTAAATAGTTGTAGCGCCGCCACGGTGCAGTGGCTAGCGCGTCTGGCTACGAATCCGTGGGCCCGAGTTCGGTCCCGGACGAGGACGGCGCGGACCTCACCCAGGTTTTCATCCTTCACTGGTCGATAAATGGGTACCTAGAGCAACCTAGGGAAGGTAAACTGTGGAAACCCGGATTTCATGCTGGCCCCATGTCCCGGGGTAAGGGACTATTCCACCACAGGCTCAAAGGCCAAAGAGACGGGAGATGTGCGCCCGCAGCTACGCGCTGATACAGCGTAAGCCCCCCACTTTACCGTTTTTTAAATAGTTGTGAAATACAGGAAAAGAAAAAAACTAGTATATGCTATTCGGTCTCTATTTTTACTTTTATCCAAATCTTGATTAGATTTATGGATTGTTTTGACACACATGGTTTCGTCAGTAAGTCCATTCCATGCTGCTCTATTTCTATGAAGCAAACTAATTTTTTTCTTTTCTTTTCTTTTACTCTTGTGTAAAGATAGTAAGGAAAAACTTGGGCTGGGTTTACTCCAACGTTTTGACAGAATGTCTTCTTCAGAGAGTGAGTCTTTATCTTGAGACATCATGTATCACATGATCATCTACCACCATCTCCTATCCCATCTCATATGGAATATAGTGCTTTCAGATCACTTCTTTTCTCAAATCCAATGTCTTCAATCTCTCTCTCTCTCTCTCTCTCTCTCTCTCTCTCTCTCTCTCTCTCTCTCTCTCTCTCTCTCTCTCTACTTTTGTAAACTTTAAGTTACGTTTTCTGGATTTTTCTAGCTTACTGATATTCTTTTTTTTCAACTTGACGATCACACTAATACTGCAAACTCCAATACTGAATGTATCATTGCTATGAGGTTGTTTTTCACCATATCCATAAGATGATTGCTAGTTTGATGCTGGTAATCTCATTTTCTATGCTTCTTAAACGAGTTCATTATAAATTATCATCCCCAGATCCTTTTATTCTGTTGTTTCAGTAATTTCTTCATTTTGCAATTAGTAGAGCCCTTATTTCCTTGCACTCTGCAAAATTCCACCGCACTCCATTTCTTAGAATTAAACTTTATTTTTCCCGTTAACAACCACTCATGTAAACTAATGAATTCTTGATTCAGAGTTTCACGCTCTTCTATATTTGTTACCTTCATCATAGTCACGCTTCACCGAGGGTGATGCGTCGCCACACCTACCCTATGGCGCCTCTCCCGGCAGTCACACCTCGCGAGTCCACATGCAGGCTCCTTTCTTATACTGAGTAACTCGCTGCAATCATGAGTTCTGTGGGCAGTACCTTGGCCTCCTCCACGTTGGGTTATCGCTTTCGGAGGAGCCACATGCCCATATAGCCGCAGTTGGCGTTGATGGACTATGCTGGTAATCGACATTGGCTGGAAGCATTCCTTGTCGATACACACATTGGCGCTCCACCACCACTGGAAGCGCTAGGATGCGGTCAAATGTTGACTTACCAGGCGTAAACTCAGACTGTTCAGGTCTCTGGTCTTTCAGCAGATAACTTCGGATCCGCAACAGCACCAAATAGGCAAACACCTGGTACAATGAGCAGGGTTATACCGACGACCAACCCCTTTTTCCAGTTAGGAAGAATGGTACCTCAATGCCATACAGCAGTCAATACAGCATGCAACCGACGGATCACAGCCTGTAAGTCTAAGGTCATTAGCATTTAAATGACACTCGACATCCTCAACGAGACCCCTGACATACCTTTCCTTGTCTCTTCTCAAGAGAGCTCTAGTCCTACATGTTAGAGTTTTGTACTGGTCCCAGTTCCCAGAGTGTCCGGCAGCGCAACTCTCCCGAATACTGTCCAGTGTCTCCACCAAGGCAATTCACTTCGTGACCTTGGGGGCTCCCCAATGCATTCCTTAACAGCCTCGAGAGTCTCACGTTTGAGGATATCTCATAGCTCTACCAAGTCCTCAAGGGTGTCGAGCACTCCAAACTGATTGGATACTCACCGCTAACTCTTGGGCACATCTCAACTTCATCAATTTTTCAAGATGAAACACACTATGGTCACATCTTGGTGACTTTATGGACTTCACATGAAGCTTGAAGGTAGCAACAACAAGTCTGTGATTAGTCATAAAGAATTCCGTATCCCGAAAAACCCTGCAATTCTGGAGGATCCTTCAATGATTACTAACAAAAATATGGTTGATCTTCTTCGCCACCCCTCCAGAATTACTATACCAACTCCAGCGGTGAAGCGTTGGTGTCTGATACCAAGAACGTACGATTCTAATATTTTTGAATCTTACATGATTCAGGATTCTTTCCTGGTACCAGACATGTCTAGAAACCAGCCCTCTCAGTGCCAGTGACAGCATTAAAGTCGCCCAAGACGATGAGTGCATCGCAGCTGGGACACTGGTTCAGTACAGATTCGAGATTGGTGTAGAACATCTCCTTCTCTTTGGTTTCACATACCTTTGAAGGAGTGTATACTGGAACAACAGACATGAAGCCTGGAATATGCTTCAGCCTCAATCGCATTATATGCTAATCAACATTTAAGTAACCTCTACAACGAACCGCTGCAGTCTGCTGGAGGTACCTATGGCTATAACCTAGACATGGTAGGCATTGTTCACGGCGGACCAGTAATAAGTAAAATCCTTGCTAATAGTCTTGCCACTGCCAAGCTTCCATGTTTGAGAGAGCCCTAGCTTATTAACCGTCAGCTTATTGACCTCATCCGATAGATGAGGCTTAAGGACTTTTCAGGAACCCACACGATGGTTCAGCCAGCTTGTCCCCGCCGCCAACTAAAGGTCATCTCAGGAAACGTCCGTAGTCTTCGAGCGAACCTTGCAGAGGAGGAGGTAGTAGACACCTGCCAAAACGGTAATTACTCCCAGGGAGGTCTAAGGCACTGGATCAGGGGGTGCTGTGAGCTCTCATAAATAGCAGCTGTGACCTCACTCAACGTTTCCCTTTGTCTCATAACACAAGGGGGTAGTCACAGCCTGCCCTCTAAAGACACCCTCTTCCTCCTCACAAAACTGCATGCACCTAGTTACACACACATGCTCCATTCAAAATTTCAATTAAATAATATGGTGACCATGAATGTCCCCAGGTCGGACTGCTCATCTGGTATCGACCTTAAATGTTTTGACAACCCCCTCACATTTTCCTCTATCAACTTTAGCAGCATTCGCGGTCTTCGATCTAATTTTCAATCTGAAGAACACTACCTCTCCTCTACTAAACCTCATCTTCTGTTCCTCACTGAAACACAGGTATCTGAGGCAACTGAGAGTAGCCCCTTTTCTGTTTCCTCCTACTTTCTCTATCCTTATTCTCGTTCCAAAGCTTGATGTTGCGTCTATGTTCGCAATGACTTAACTTGCTCTTATGCCCACACTCTTGAATCTTCTAAGTTTTCCACCATCTGGCTTCGACTTTTAAGTCATTCTCTAACTAAATTTTTCTGTGCTGTATATCTCTCACCTAATTCCTCTGACTACAGAAAATTCTTTGACTGCCCAACTTCTAAAGTGGAGAACATTCTGACTCTCTTTCTCCCTTCACCGACCATCCTGGTGAACTTGCCTTTAATTTTGCTGTTCTTCATAACCTAGAGCAACGGGTACAACACCCTACTCGTATTCCTGACTATCTTGGAAAACCGCAAAACATTTCTGACTTTTTCCTAATCTCTAATCCTTCTGCTTATGCTGTCACCTTTTTTTTTCTCCGTTGGATTCCTCCGATCACAGTCTCATATTTATATCTTGTCCTATCTCTCCTCAGGATCCTCCAAAGCCTTTGGTGTTTTGTCTCTGCTAGTTGGGGAGACCTGAGGAGGTATTATGCTGATTTTCCTTGGAATAATTACTGCTTCGGTGTCAGGGACCCGTCTCTGTGTGCTGAAAGCATAACAAAGGTGATAGTGTCTGGCATGGAGCCGTATATTCCTCATTCTTTCTCTCAACCTAAACCTTCCAAACTCTGGTTTAATACAGCTTGCTCTCGTGTTATCCATGATAGAGAGGTCGCCCACAAAAGGTACTTGAGCCTTCCATCACCTGAGTCTCATGCGCTTTATATTTCTGCCCGGAGTCATGCTAAGTCTGTTCTTCAACTAGCCAAACACTTGTTCATTCAGAGAACGTGTCAAAATCTTTCCGGATCTAACTGCCCTCGAGACTTCTGGCGTCTAGCCAAAATCATCTCCAACAACTTTACTTCCTCATGTTTCCCTCCTTTAGTTCAACCTGATGGCACCAGTGCCGTCTCTTCTATCTGTAGAGCTGAGATCTTCGCTCTAATCCTTACTAAAAACTCTACCTTGGATGATTCTGGGCTTGTTCCTCCCTCTCCTCGCCCCTCTGACTACTTCTTACTACCTATTAAAATCCTTCGCAATGAGTGAGTGAGTGAATGATTTAGGTTTAGGCGCCGCAACAGCCAGGGTCATATGGCGCCGCGTCAATAGGTTATATAAAAGATACGTTAATAACTGTCAACTAATAAAAGAGACAAAATAAAACAGCTAAAACAGTAAAAACTCACAATTTGGGAAGAAGGCCAGCTTCTTCCAAAAACCGAAAAACATCATGCCCAGGGGCCAAACAGCTCGGCCCAAGGACCTTTGAAAGGCAATACACACCGCTACCTCCACCGCGACAACGGTAGAGGTAACGGTGTCGGAAATCTAGTAAACTTGGGCACTCAACTAAAATGTGCCGTATAGTCAAAGGCACAAGACAATCATCACAGTAAGGTTGCGGGTCCCTGGACATGAGGAAGTCATGTGTAAGTCGCGTGTGCCCTATTCTTAACCGAGTTAATAGTGTCTGTAAACGGCGGTTGCGGATATGGGTGTAGTCCCATTCCTGGGTTACAGTTTTAGTTATCTCCCCCAGTTTTGCTGTAGCAGCTGTAGTCTCCCACCTCCGTTGCCAACAGGCAGCAACTGCGACACGGATCGATGGGAAGACATCCCGAAAAGGAACAGGACCAGGGGAAGGAGCTCGACTTGCCGCTTCCCCAGCAAGTCTATCAGCCCGCTCGTTCCCCGCAACACCAACATGTCCAGGGACCCAACAGAACCCAACACGGTACCTCCTGTTGCGGAGCAGATACAACCACTCAAGAGCAGATAAAACCAAGGGGTGAAGAGAAGTATTAAACGAGTCCAGCGCCGAAAGAGCGCTACGGGAATCGCAAAAAATTGTAAAAGACGAAACAGGTAGGGTAAAAATAATCTGTAGTGCAAGAACAATAGCAGACAACTCTGCTGTAAAAACAGAAGCTACTGAAGGAAGACTACCTCCCCTACCGAAGGAGGGGAAGATAACACCATACCCTACACCAGCAGCAGATTTAGAACCATCTGTAAAAACCGGGGTAGAATCAGAGTGGGTAGAATAATGATCTAAAAACAAAGCTTGGCATACATGTGGTGGTAAATCTTTCTTATTATCTATAACAGGCGGACATACCGCTACGTCAGGGAACTGCCAGTAACCGACCCGAGGTAGTCGATAAGGGCAGACAGGAGTGAAAGCAATAGATAAGTCTGCCATGACAGATGAGACTCGAAAACCGAATGGTTTAGGGAAACTAGGTCGATTCATGTACACCTGTGAACGTGAATCCCTCGATATTGATACACAAGGGACCGACTCGGGAAGGCGGCGAACCCGGAACCAACACCGTAGACACGAGGACTGGCGCCGGAGGTCGAGTGGCCAGAATCCAGCATCTACCAGGAGACTAGGAATTGGGGAGGTCCGAAATGCGCCAGTAGCCAAGCGGACTCCAGCATGATGTACAGAGTCCAGCACGCGTAGGCGAGCTTCTGTTGCAGAGGAATAAATCTCACAACCATATTCTAACTTGGGAAGGATAAGTGTTCGGTGCAGGAGGAGTAAGGTGTCTCTGTCTGCACCCCAAGAGGTATGACTTAAAACCCGAAGAAGAGACAAAGCTTTTTGACAAGACGCCTTAATGTAACGAAAATGAGGGACCCACGTCAGGCGACTGTCAAACACAAGGCCAAGGTAGCGAGTTGTTTCCACACATGATATTCGCCTATTGCCAAGGTATAAGTCAGGGTCCGGATGGACACCACGTTTGCGACAAAAATGCATAGCGACTGTCTTAGATGCAGAAAAGCGGAAACCTCTCCTATCAGCCCAAGTGGATACTCTATTGATTGCTAACTGCAGTTTCCGTTCGATCAGAGACATCCTTGCCGCAGAAAAGGAAATACATAAGTCGTCCACATATAAGGAGCTGTGAACACCATCTGGTAGGACACCAATAACACCATTTATGGCCACCGCAAACAGCGTAACACTAAGGATACTTCCCTGTGGCACACCATCTTCGAGTGGAGTTGCGTCGGAAAGGACACCACCCACTCGAACCCGTAAAAGACGTCTAGATAAAAACTGTTGAATAAAAATTGGGAGACGACCACGTAGACCAAAGTCAAACAGACTCCGTAAGATACCATGGCACCAAGCCGTGTCATAAGCCTTCTCCAAATCGAAAAACACAGTTACCTGGTGGTGGTCTTTGGCAAACGCCTCGCAAACAGAGGCTTCGAGAGATAAAAGAGCATCAATAGTAGACCGCGCCTTCCGAAAGCCATATTGCACTGGAGACAATAAGCTGTTGCTCTCCAGGTACCACACAAGCCTATCGTTGACCATCCTCTCGAGCACTTTGCAGATGCAGGATGTTAAAGAAATAGGACGATAGTTCGTTGGGTACAGATGGTCTTTACCAGGCTTCGGGATGGGAAGGACGACTGCCACCCTCCACGAATCAGGAAAGTCACCGGTACGCCAGATCAAATTAAAAAGGCCCAATAAAAACGTCAAAGCATTATCAGACAAATGACATAAAAAACCATAAGGAACATCATCAAGACCCGGCGACGAGTCGTGACACTGAGATAAAGCCGCCCGCAACTCAGCGACGGAGAAAGCTATATTATATGACTCACCACCAGAAGAAGGAAAAGTCACTCCCGCAGCCTCCGACCTTTGCCGATACCGAGCTCCCAACGTATTGGGGTCTCTCCGACATACACTCACAAACGAGTCTGTAAAGAGATCGGCAACTGCCTTGGGGTCCGCTACTAACTCCCCAGCTTGCAATAAGACAGGAGAAGGGGGAGGGGAAAACTTTCCCGAGATCTTACGGACTTTATTAAAGACCTCAGTAAGCGGGGTCCTAGAAGTAATGGAGGAGATATAAGATCTCCAGGAACCACGCTGAGCAACTTTAAATGTGCGCCTCGCCCGTGCACGAGCTCGACGAAAATCCTCCAAGTATAGAGGGTCCCCACGGTAGCGGCAAACCCTATTATAAGCAGCCCGCTTCTCCCTCACGGCTCTAGTGCAATCCTCGTTCCACCAGGGAACAGGACGTTTAGGGAAGCGACCGGACGTCCTAGGAATAGACTGAAGAGCTGCAGAATGCAAGAAATCAGCAAAGTAATCGGCAGCCTCATTACAAGAACCAAAGTCAGAAATCAGACCAACATGAGAACTTAAGTCCTCAAAACGTTGCCAATCCGCCTTATCTAAACGCCAGCGAGGAGGGCGAGACTGCGGCTCGGAGTCAAGGGACTCTATTAAAATCGGGAAATGGTCACTTCCGTACAAATCCGGGAGGACCCGCCAGGTAAAATCAAGAAGACAATTCGAAGTACAGAGGGAGACGTCAATAGAAGTAAAAGTCCCCGTCGGACTATGAAAGTGTGTCACATCACCAGAATTTAAAACCTCAAGACCCTCGTCATCAATAAAAGATGCGATTAAAATGCCACGAGGGTTAGTAGCGTTATCATCCCACAAGGGATGGCGACCGTTAAAATCACCCAAAATAAGAAACGGAGAAGAGAGTTCATGAGCTAGGGCGACCAGGTCAGGCTTTACTACAGGAACACCGGGAGGGAGGTACAGGCTACACAGGGTGTAGAACCTGCCCAGAAATACTTTGACAGCAACAGCCTGCACAGGCGTGCGAAGCTGTTGGCTGACAAAAGGCACATCGTTACGAAGTAAAATCGCCGTGCCACCGTGGTGGCCCTGACCTGGAAAAGGTTTACTAAAAAAGGAACGATAACCAGGAGGACTACAGTGAGAGAGGTCACCGAGCATCGTCTCCTGTAAACAAATGCATTCAGGAGAGAACCGGGATATTAAACAACGGAGTTCCTCCCACGAGGCTCGAAGACCTCTACAATTCCACTGTAAGAACCGGAAGATAACTAGTGGGGAGTCCGCGTCCCTTTCAGGGACTTGCCCTTCTTTTCACGTTCACCAAAAGGTACCGTGACAAGACGAGAACCGGGAAGACCAGAAGCCCGCACTAGAGGATGTCGGGAACGAGAAGAAGGGCTGGACCGACCGGTCGCAACCTTTGGACGGTGAACTACTTTAACAGGAACGACTGCACCTTTGGTGGGCGACACACCACCAGAAGGCAGAGGTGAGACTGGACGAGCAGAGCGGTCAGAAAGTACAGGGTCTGGAGATACAGGACTACCTAAAGGTTGGGGCAACGGACCCCCTTGAGAAACCTCCATATCAACAGTCACAGGAACATCAGGAACATCAGTACGACCCAGCGAAGCAGAACGTACTGGAAAACCGTCACTAGTAACCGCAGACGTCGACGGGACCCTGTCGGCAGAACGCCCACGAGGAGTACGACCGACAGCAACCTTAGTCGGAGGCAGTTGCAACAGCTCAACCGAATCAGCGGAACCATGTTGTCGTTTATTGGTAGCCCGCTGACGGTCCCTGCGCCTAGGACTCCGTGGCGGAAGCGGCGCCGGAGTAGGGCAGGAGTCAGCGCGAGAAGGAGGCAGATCAGGAACCGCTGGTGTACCGTCGCCCGAGCCTTCCAACACAGAAAACGTATTTCGGACAGGGACGCCTAAGGGAACAGAAAGAGAGGGGGGAGACTGCGACAAAGGCAAACGTGAACCAATTGCAGCGGAGTAGGACTTGGCCTCCCCACTCCGTCCTTGCCTATAGGAAAGCTCACGGCGAGCACTGCCAATACTAATAAAGGAAGTGTTCGCAAGATGGAGGACATCCTGTTCTAGACGATATCTCGGACAATCCCTGGAACGTAACTGGTGATCTGACCGGCAGTGGAAACAGTAAGGATCAGCTTCACAGTTATCAATGCCATGGGAGCCTAAAACAGAGCAACGGCCACAGCGAGAGGAGGAAGTGCAATGCTTCCTGCCATGGCCAAATTCATAGCAGTTGAAGCACTGCAGAGGTCTGTCAAGAAAGGGCTTCACCCTGAGATGGAGAGGACCAACTTGTACATAATCTGGTAAGACCGAACCAAAGAAAGTCAAAACAACCATATTGCCTCTCCCGTTCACCTTCCACACCTTCTGCACAGTCTGAGGACACATGGCGCGTATCTCCTCCTCCGGAAACTCCCACAGGTCATAGTTGAACACTATACCCCTACAATAGTTGAAGGTACGGTGGGGGCGGATGGCATCAAACATGCACTGTGGATCACACCTAAAATTGAGGAGCATCTTTGCTTGGGTCAAGTCCTTCGCTCTTATTAAAAGAGCCTTACCATACCGACGCAGATTCTCTTTAGGAACGGTGCCAAACTCCCTCTCGACAAACTGGCAAGCACGTATGAAGTTACCCTTGCCACCCCGGAAGTAGGCAAGGAACCACCGCGGGGTAGGGGCCTGGCGAACCCCCTTGGAGGCCTCCTCAGCAACTCGTTCGAAGATGTTCGGAACGTAGTCAGAGTCAGACTCGGCCACGTTCGCAGAGGCTAGGAGTTCAGGGCGAGGGGCAGAAAAGCCAAAAGTGCCAGACGCGTCAAAAGCCGAACGCGCCTGGACAGCGGTGGTGAAAGTCACATAACACCGATTCGACCCGTCGGTCTCATAAATGAGCCGAATCCGGGCCACATCCCCGTAGGGCTTTACGAGATCGTGGAGAGCCCTGTATGTAAGATGTTCAGGGACATCTCTAAGTAGGAGGACATCTCGTCCCCCAGAAGCTAGCGCAGGAGACCCACAAAGACCAGTGGAATCCACCCCGAGGGCCTGGTCGCCCACCACTCGAGGGGAAGGTGAAATAGAGTCTTTATCCATGAAAGAGAAAGATAGAGAAGGTTGGCCCCAGGGGCCAAGAGCTACCGCCTACCGGACAGACGAGAGGACCGAGCGCTGGCCGCCGCGGGCGGGGTACCTCGTCCCCCACGGGACTGCTCGTTTTAAAAAGCAGCCCCCATGGCTCGAAAGTTTGCCCACGACGGTGCTAAGACCCCCTCCCTCACGTCCTCCGGCCCAGACACCCAACCATCCAACACAGGACGGCCCATAGAGGGCGGTCCCCCTGGCGGGCGGCACTGATGACCCGTACTGGCAGCCTACGTCAGGAACCATTTAGTCTGGTCCCTCGCTGGCGACCTTCCTAGCATGGGAAGCCCTCTCCCCCCAAACTGGGGCGGAGCAGGGGCCAAAGCCCCCTCTAGTCCAGCTCGCCAGGTCATAGAGACACGCAAGCCCCCCCACCACGGCAAGGCGGTTCCCACTTGGGGGGCCTTCGCAATGACGTTTTCCATGCCCTCGCTGGCCTAAACCCTTGGAAGGCTTATGGACCTGATGGGGTCCCTCCTATTGTTCTCTACTACTTCACAATCTTCTATCTGATCGCCAGTATAGCTGTACCTCTAGACATATAAAAAGTTTTTGATAGAGTCGGGCACAAAGCTTTAATTTCCAAACTACCCTCCTACGGCTTCTATCCTTCTCACTGCAACTTCATCTCAAGTTTCCTTTCTGATCGTTCTATTGCTGCTGTGGTAGATGGTCACTGCTCTTCCCCTAAATATATTACTAGTGGTGTGCCTCAAGGTTCTGTCCTATCACCCAATCTCTTCCTATTATTCATCAATGATCTTCTAAACCAAACTTCTTGCTCTATCCACTCCTATGGTGATAATAACATCTTGCACATTTCTACGTCTTTCCATAGACGACCAACTTTAAGGAAGTATATAACTCATGCAAGGAAACCTCAGAACGCCTAACTTTGATCTTTCTAAAATTTCTGATTAAGGCAAAGCAAATTTGGTGTTGTTCAATGCCTCAAAGACTCAATTCCTCTACCTATAAACTTGACACAACCTTCCAAATAACTATCCCCTCTTCATCTATGACACTCAACTGTCCCCTTCTTCTACACTGATCATTCTTGTTCTATCCTTTACTTATGATCTAAACTGGAAGCTTGACATCTCCTCTCTAGCTAAAACAGTTTCTAGGAAGGTAGTTATTCAGACCCGTCTCCGCCTGTTTTTATCACCTCCCCAACTGCTAACTCTATACAGGGGCCTTATCCGTCCATGTATGGAGTATGCTTCACATGTTTGGGGAGGTTCCACTCATACAGCTCTATTGAGCGGGTGGTATTAAAAGCTTTTCATCTTTTCAACTCCTCTCCTCTGACTGACTGACTTCAGCCTCTTTCTCATCGCCACAATGTTGCCTCCTGCTATCTTTGACCTCTATTTTCATGCTAACTGCTCTTCTGATCATGCTAACTGCATGCCTTCCCTGCTCCCGCGGCCTCGCTGCACAAGACCTACCTCTTCCTCTCACCCATATTCTATCCACCTCTCTAATGCAAGAGTTAACCAGTATTCTTAGTCTTTCATCGTTTTCTCTGGTAAACTCTGGAACTCTCTCCCTGTTTTTGTATTTCCATCTACCTATGACTTGAACTCTTTCAAGAGAAAAGAATCAAGACACTTATCCCACTCTTTTGCCTATTGATTTAGAGCTTTCCCAGGGACCGGCGCTTCAGTGGGCTTTTTTATTTTATTTTTGTTGCCCTAGGCCGCCTCCCTTCTACATACAAAAAATATATATATACCACAACTGTATGCATCAACACAATGCATACATAGTTGTCACTGATAATTTTTTGGCTTTCCGCACTGAGTCTTGGTCATACTCTTTTAGGGATTTTGGTGGAAATTTTTTTCTGTTGCCTTAGATATTTCAAAACCTTTTGATAGGATCAGGCACACAGCTTTGATCTCAAAACAGCTCTCATACGGTTCCTAATCTCCCCTCTCCAGTTTTATCCCAAATTTCTTCTCTGAATGCTCTATTGCCTCCGTGGTACAGGGCCACTGTTCTTCTAAATCAATTAACAGTGGTGGTCCTCAAGGTTCTGTTGTATCACCCACTCTCTTTCTATTATTCAATAATGATCTTCAAAAGCAAACTCCTGGCCCTATCTATACGCTGATGATACCATCCAGGGTTGCCAATGAGAAAAAGGACAAACCTACAGTAAAATTAGAACATTTAAAGTGGTAACGAGAGAAAAAAAAAAGTAATATATAGAAAAGGATGTAGTCGTGAAATAATGCAATATTCACTACAAATATATATATATATATATATATATATATATATATATATATATATATATATATATATATATATATATATATATATATATATATATACCTGCATTCTAATATCTAATTGCTAGGATTTCTTCAAATGAATCCCCTCCTGAAGCTGCTGAGGTACTTGCAGCCTGCTGATTTACTTCTCTGTTACCTTCTGAAGATGTCCTGTTTAGCCTATACGTACACACAAGCGCGTTGGCAGTTCCTGTGTGACTTTCTCCACGTCTTCTTTAGACTTCTTCAAGACTCAAGTTCCGAGCTGCACCGCAGTTGCCACGACATATCTTTCTAATAGATTTTTTAGTATGACACTCACCCTGGAATACATAGCATTTTCGTCTTTTTTTCTCTCCATATGAAATGTCAAGCAGTTTTCAATTATATTTGCATAATTCAAAGTTTTTTTTATAGCAACGTAATGTATGGGGAAAATGTCATTTTCGCCAACGTCTGGTAACCCAACGTCAATGGTGCAGCCTGGGCAACTCGCTATACAGGTTCTAGAGGAGTCACTTCCCTGTCACCGTCACGTGCGTAACCTGACAACTACCCCCTTGCCCTACTTTTTTTTTTTTTTTAATCCCGATGCATTCAGTAATATCAGTACGGATACGTACATAATCACAATAAATTTGTCAGCGTCTTAATTATATTAATTGCAAACAGTAATAAACTTTAGTGAAAAAAAGGACAGAAAAGGACAGATTTTGTCCTTTTATCAGGTAAACTTAAGGACAAACAGGGCCAGAAAAGGACAGACTGTCCTTAAAAGGATAAACATGGCAACCCTGATACCATCCTACACTTTTCTACGTCTTTCCATAGACGACGAACGCTTCAGGAAGTTAACAAATCATGGAGGGATGCCACATAACGACTGACGTCTGATCTCTATATGATTTCTAATTGTGGCTGAGAAAACTCATTAGTTAACAATGACTCAAAAAAACAATATCAACTCGACACAAAATTCCAAACAACTATTCCTTTTTTTTCAATGACACCCAACTTTCCCCCTCTTCTACAAAAAGATATCCTCTGTCTAACCTTTACTTCTAATTCCAACTAGATACTTCACAGCTCATATTTTGTTTAAAGAGCTTAAATGAAATTAGACATTCTAAGGCTAATCCACCAATTTTTCTCACCCTCCCCCAACTGCTAAATTTGTTCAAGCACCATATTCACCCTTGTATACAGTACTCATCATATTGTCACGCCAACATCATCGCCACCACCACGTCTCAGGCCACAGGCGCCCATGACTCAGGCACTCAAACCTGGGCAGGGGAAGCGTAACAGCCACTGTTCGGACGGGCAAGTGTAGCGAAGTAAACCTACAGCAGATCAAATGGGGGACAAGGTATACACAGAGTTCACTTTGGGTACTTTGCTAAGTAAAGAAGTACACTTGACACAGGGGGGGACCGCGACACGATACCCTACGCACTGCACACACAACAAGGCGGCATACAGCAAGGCGGCACTCAACAAGGTGGTAGCTTGGACCACCTCACATTTCTTTCATGGCCTCTTCGCAGGCTTTACAACGTCAACTAGTGGTAACCACAGTCTCGGCAAACACTGTTAACACAATCACTTTCACCATGGCGGTTAGAGGGTATATATGTCCGGAAACGAAAGGATGCAGGGCAAAGATCCCAGGCTGACGTTGTCTCTCCCCTTGCCACCGGTCAACAA
>JAHFWG010000153.1:128837-156246 GCA_020233015.1 Callinectes sapidus | reverse complement strand
CACCGAAAGGGCTGGCTATGAAATATGTGTTGGTCCCCATGGTTCTGGTACCAGGAATGACAACAGCTCTTTATGGTTCTGGTACCAGGAATGACAACATCTCTTTCCTTCTGAATTTTGCAAGATCCAGAAGGCTGAGAATTGCGGGTTCCTGGTATCAGAGACCAGCGCTGAACCGCTGGACTTGGTATAGCAATGCCGGAGGGGTAGCGAAGGAGATCGATCATATCCTTGTCAGTACTCGTTGGAGGATCCTCCAGAACTGCAGGGTTTTTCGGAGTGCCGAGTTCTTTGCGACCGATCACAGGCTTGTTGTTGATTCACTCAAGCTTCATATCAAGTCCAGAAAGCCTCCAAGATGCATCCACACTGTGTTTCATCTTGAGAAGCTGAAGGACTTGACATGTGCACAAGAGTATGCAGTGACAGTCTCCAATCGGTTTGGAGTGCTCGACACCCTTGAGGACCATGAAGAGCTATGGGATACCTTTAAACGTGAGACTCTGGAGGCTGCCAATGAATGCATTGGGGAGCGCCCGAGGTCAAGGAGTGGCTTCACCTCGGTAGAGATGCTGGAAAGTATTGAGCAGAGACGCGCTGCCAGACTTGCTGGGGACCATGACCAGTACAGGGCTCTGTCACGTAGGACTAGAATTCTCCTGAGAAGAGACAAGGAGAGGTATGTCAGGAGTCTCGCTGAGGATGTCAAGTGTCATTTAAATGCGAATGACCTCAGACCTGCCTATCAAGCTCTGAAGAAACTCCGCTTCAAATCTACTTCTCAGGTGAGTGCTATCCGAACAGCAGATGGTTGCCTTGTATCGGACGCAGATGGGCAGATGGCTCGTTGGGCTAAGTACTTTGAGCAGCTGTTCACGGTGGATCCTCCAAGCGGACAGCTCCGGACTGCAGGATTGCAGATGCTGGATGCTGATCCACCCATTGACGAAAGTGCACCCTCCATTGGCGATGTCAAAGAGGCTGTCGCAAAGTTGAAGGGTGGAAAGGCAGCTGGCATCTACAACATCAGTGCGGACCTGCTCAAAGCTGGGGGTGAAGCCATGATCCGTGGGTTGTATGCTGTCTTGACTGCTGTATGGCATTCAGGTACCATTCCCCCTGACTGGAAGAAGGGTGTGGTAGTCCCTATCTGGAAGAGGAAAGGGGATCGTCAAGACTGCAGCAACTACCGTGGAATAACGCTCCTCAGCGTACCAGGCAAGGTGCTTGCCCATTTGCTGCTGACGCGGATCTGCACTCACCTGCTGAAGCATCAGGGACCTGAACAGTCAGGGTTCACGCCTGGTAAGTCAACAACTGACCGTATCCTAGCGCTTCGCGTACTGGTGGAGCGCCGTCGTGAGTTTCGACAGGGAATGCTTGCAGCCTATGTCGATCTCAAGAAGGCGTTTGACTCAGTGCATCGAGAGACACTCTGGGATCTTCTGCGTCTCCGTGGGATTCCTGCAAGGATTATTGGTCTATTAACTGGCCTGTACTCCGGGACTGTAAGTGCTGTGAAGTGTGGAGGAGGCGTGTCCAGCTTCTTCCCTGTGAATACAGGTGTGAGGCAGGGCTGTGTGCTTGCTCCATCACTTTTCAACACATGCATGGATTGGGTACTAGGCAGAGTTGTGGAACAAAGTCATTGTGGAGCATCTGTCGGCAACACCAAGATTACAGATCTTGTTTTTGCTGATGATACACCAATCTTCGCTGAGTCACTGGAGGTACTGGTAATGGCTCTAGAGGCACTGCACAAGGACTTAAGGTTTCCTGGGCCAAGACCAAAGTCCAGGTGTTTGGAGGCGTGCTGGATGAAACAGTACAGTCTGTCCATGCGTGTGGCGAGGACATTGAGATCTTGAAAAACTTCACATACCTTGGTAGTGTAGTACATAACGATGGTGGGTCGAGCCAAGAAGTCACACGGCGTTATGGATTCGCTCAACACGAGTATTTGGCGTTGTTGATACCTGTGCAGACGGACAAAGATTCGGATCTTCAAGTCCCTGGTCTTACTCTATGGTTGTGAGACATGAACACTGAACACCGACCTAAAGAGCCGAATTGATGTCTTTGGTACTAGATGCCTTCGCAGGATCATGGGATACCGCTGGTATGACTTTGTGTCAAATCAGCGATTGTTCCGTGAGACCGATTCGAGGCCTATTACTAGCATAGTCCGTCAGCGCCAACTGCGGTTATATGGGCATGTGGCACGATACATGGAAACCGACCCTGTTTGTCGGGTTGTTTCCGTAAGGGACAACCCGACTTTGAGGAGGCCTAGGGGACGCCCAAAGAACTCTTGGCTGCAGCAAGTCGATGCCTCCTGCTGGGAGTTACTCGGTATAGGAAGGGAGCCTGCATGGAGACTCGCGAGGCGTGACCGCCAGGAGTGGTGCCGTAGGGTAGGCGAGGCAACGCGCCCCCCGGCGTATGCCCCCCATGTTTGATTGATTGATATGTCGATCTCAAGAAGGTGTTTGATTCAGTACATCAAGGGATGCTCTAAGGTATTCTGCGTCTTCGTAGGATTCCTGCAAGGATTACTGGTCTATTAACAGGCCTGTATTCAGGGACTCTAAGTACTGTGAAATGTGGTGGGGGCGTTCCCGCTTCTTCCCTGTGAATACGGGAATGAGGCAAGGATGCATGCTTGCTCCATCACTTTTCAACACATGCATAGACTGGGTACTAGGTAAAGATGTGGGTAAAAGTTATTGTGGAGCATTTGTCAGCAATACAGAGATTGCAGATCTTGTTTTTGCCGACGAGACAGTAATCTTTGCAGAGGAGTCACTGTAAGTTCTGGTAATGACTTTAGATGCACTGCACAAGGAGGCAAGGGCTTTGGGAATCAAGGTTTCCTGGCTCAATACCAAGGTTCAGCTATTTGGAGATTTACTGGATGAAACAGTATAGTCTGTCCATGCGTGTGGTGAGGACATTAAGACCTTGGAAAACTTCACATACCTTAACATTGTAATGCATGAGCTGCGGTATGGGGTGGTTGGGGGACAACCAACAGGGCCACCGCTGGCCGGTCTTCCACCGGTTTGTGTGGTGTTCTGAGTGTGAGGACTTTTGTGTGTTGTACCGTGAAGGTGTGTTTTCTCGGGACTCAGAAGTGTTCTCTAAGTAATATTCCAAAAGATAGACTTAACACTTCACTGAGAAAGACAGAGACATTACGCTCTAACCATGTGTCTTGAAACCCATTTAATTATCACCCCTAATATATTAACTTTTATAATCTGAATTTTCCTCCAAACCTGGGTATGAAAAGTATAATATATTTATTAACCAATTGACCGCTTGCCACAAAAGAATTGATAAACTCGTCCAAAAATAACTTATGTTGGCAAATCCACTTTTAAGTAACACCAATCTAACATAGAAGTGGTGGCAGCGGTGGGATAACCCACTAAAAACATTAAAAACCCAGGAAACTCAGAAAAACTATACATTGTGAAACAAGCTAGTGAGCGACCATAAACGAGAAAGAGAAAAGTGAGATAGTAGTGATCCTGCTCTTGACGACCCAAATCGCTAACACTACTCAAATTTGTTGTGACAGCGTTAATTGCTGAGGGTTGCCTTTTCTTTGTCTCACCGCTCTAAAGACACTCTTGCATAAGGCTTGTTTTGCAACACTCACGGTACTTTGAAACCACACACACACACACACACACCACCACCACCACCACCACCACCACCACCACCACCACTTCAGCTATACTTGCCGGTGGCTGGGTAACAAAATTACTCAGCCTGAATACATCTATTTACACTAAAAACCTCGGTGTATTGGAAGGGCGTGGTCGACGTCGGTTGGGGCTAGGAATATTATAGAATCTTGGCTAGGACACATTGGGTGTGGTACTTTGGTTCGGGCATGAGAATTGCGGAGCTGACGAGTGAACACCTGGGTGGAAGCCATACCCCCCCCGCCCCCATTCCTCTGAAGGACGAGTGAAGGTGACTTAAGCTGATTTGGCGCCTGCTGCTATCGAAGAGGAGCGCTTTAGGCATAGGTGAGAAAACAACAGAGTAGCTGACACTACATGAACACTTAAGTAATTATATAACTTGTTGACAATCATTGGTGATGAAATATTACTGTGCCGTCACATTTTATGGCATTAAAACTAATGTGATATGAGCTTTTAAATCTAGTAGTGTAATTTGTAACTCTGTTATGTTATATGTTTTCATCTATATTTATCTATATCATATATAATCATTATAACAATAATGTTATTTGTGTGTATCTTTATGTATTTCTCTTTTCTTTAATTTTCTTCAAGCGTCGGAAATTACCTTAAACTAGCCTGAAGTATGAAAAGACGAAATTGATACATACTTAATAGAAATAGTGAATAAATAAATATAAATAAATAAATAAATAAACAAGTATAATAAAATAATGCAAAGCTTTTTGGCTATGGGTAGTTCCAGGAGCCTCGCTTCCTCATCCCAATGGGAAAGAAATAAAGGCAAAAAGCACCAGATGGTGAGAATGTTATAGCCCAAACCGTTCCTATTATTCGGGATTTAATCGCAGTTCAGGGTGAAAGAACGCTTACTACTGCTGGAAGTAATTTAAATGTGGACAGTTGTCTAGGCTACGGTTATTGGAAGTCATATGTAATTCCTGACCGTGTAGCTATGCACGTCCCTGTCTCTGTTCAAAACGTACGTGTAGGTTCTGACATCTGCAAAGAAGGTTCTAGCTAACATAAAAATGGCAAGGACAAGCCACAGGGTAAACCACCCTTTGTATAGTGCGAGAGGGACATAAAATAAATGGTTTTCGCTAAATTCTGAGTTAAGGAGCACACTGAATCAATTGTTGAAAAGCCGCCGTGATGTGTTTGTCTTGCTCAGTGAACCGTTAGGTGCAAGTGATACAGCAGAGCACCATGTAAATTAAAAGAATGCAATACATACATCTCTACCTATGCATTTTGGTTCCCATGTGCATTTTCCTACTCTTATTGTACTTATTCTCATCTTCTGTATTGTCTTCGTGACATTGTACTGTTGTTTTAAACGAGCTACGTCATTGCATAATGATCTTAAAGTAAAGCTCCAGCAATCAGCCAGAAAACACTGAGGGTACACCAGTTTCACATGATAAGTACATGTCTTCAGGACATCGCGAGGACACGATGTTATAGGTGACCGAGCGATGTTAGGGACATGATAGATAGGAATTCATTGTATTTATAAATGCAAATATAATCTGATGCAACATCTCTATAAGAAGGTGCAATACTTCAGAAATGTTGACACAGCTTTGTCCTCTACAAGGAGTTGTATGTGTTTATATATATATATATATATATATATATATATATATATAACGGGACATTTCAATTGTTATTGTATCCATAGGATGTTCCATTTATCAAAATATAATAATATATACTCTCTAAGCAGGATGTAGTTTATAAGACATCCTATATGAGAGAAAATAATGCACTTGAGAACTGAGGCATCAGACACACACACCCATCCCTGGAACACATGACCCACGCCCGGAGTCAGCAGTATCCGAGGCGTGAGGCGCGGCAGGCCGCACCAGAAGAGAGAAGAAAACGAGCTGCGATGTGAGGCGGTTGGGGGAGACCCAACAGGGCCGCCGCTGGCCGGTCTTCCACCGGTTTGTGTGGTGTTTTGGGTGTGAGGACTTTTGTGTGTTGTGCCGTGAAGGTGTGTGTTCTCAGGACACAGAAGTGTCCTCTAAGTAATCTTCCAAAAAATAGACTTAACACTTATCTGAGAAAGACAGAGACATTCTATGCTCTATGTGACGCTCTATGTGTCTTGAAATCCATGTAATTATCACCCCTAATATATTAACTTTAATAACCTGAGTTTTCCTCCAAACCGAGCTTTCCTCCAAACATGGGTAAGAAAAGTATAATAATATAAAAGGGATGCCCATAGGACTCATGGCAGCAGCAAGTCGATGCCTCCTGGTGAGAATCACTTAGTACGGCAAGGCAGTCTGCATAGAGACTTTCTAGGGAAGTAAACCTTGAGAAGACTAGTTGCAGTGGTGGTTGAATGTGTGGTATAATAAGCATTTGCTTCCCTGAAAAAAACAAAAAAAACATGGGTCATCACATAATGTACATAAGGAAGTGGATGAATGAACATCCGAGTACCTTAATTTACGATGAATTATATAAACTTTATTATGACAGTTGGGTTAAACCCTGACAAAGTTCCCAACACAGACTGGGGAACCTGTCAATAAGTGAGGTATATAAATTATAAGACCACGTTACAACGCTTGGGGTTAACTCAAGGGTGTAAGAGAAAAAAAAAGAAAAAATATATATCAAAACTCTAAGAGGTAAAAATCAAGAATAGAATCTAAAATATTTACAAAATTTATTTACAAACAACTAGGGTAGAAATTGAATTTCACCAGGATCGAAACCACACAGGTACATTACAGTTAAGGGAATTATGGTTACCTCCAGTTAAATAAGAATAAACACAAACATTAAATATTTCACCTGAATAATAAAAGTAATCATGGACCAAGAGGCACTAATACAACAGAAATGTAAGGTACATAAGACCTATACACGCTGGTGGTCCTAAACAAGTCCTCATAAGGAAAAACAACCAGTTCAAAGCAGATAAATCCCGGATTACACAGATAAGTATTCAGGTAAACAACTCTTGCTAGAATTACCAAGAAAATTATACCAGGCACATGTTCACTTCTGTAGCTGAATCACACAATAAGAAATAAACCCAACTCAAGGCAGTAAAAATAATAATGATAATAATGCTAGGAGATTTAAGAACTGGGTACGGCATTTACAAAATGGCGTAAATGAGGGGGATTAAACTGTAGTATTGTAGTGTTTTTTGTTGTATTATATATTATATTCTACGGTATTATTATATTATATTCTAAGGTATTTTTGTATTGTTTCGCACAATGTATTGTTTGGTAATTATCGACGTCATCTAGTTACCTGTTTTGATTGACGTCATCTTGTTACTATTGACGTCATCTTGTTTCGGGTTGTGGTTCGTTTAGATTTGTGATACGAGGTTTCTTTTCTTGTCACCTTGATGTAGTGCTTCATTCAGCTGGTGACTTAGCTACTGTACTCGCACACTGTAGCTGCTTCTTTGTGACCGTCTCGAGCTTGGGCTTTGGTTGTACTTATGTTCTATCATCGCCTCGTCACCGGTGCCTCGCACGGTGAATAAACCCATGCCCGCACGACTGAGTATACCTCCGTAATCCTCCACATTGGTGACCCCGGAGTGACAAGGCAAGACTATAACATTCTACTGACCCTGTGGTGTAAAGATCGGTGGTGACGGGACTCTTACTGTCTTGGATGCTGTACGTCGCCACGCTCTAAAAAGACAATATCACTTGCTTTGACTACCAAGGTAACATGTCTGACTCAGATGACAATGAAGTGCTGACATCGGGCACGTCGTCTGGGAGTTTACCAATGGCTGCAGCTGTGACTGTTAAACCTCCGCTGTTTGATGAGGCTTCTGTGATACGGTGGTTTACTATTGTTGAATCCCAATTTGTTCTCGCAAAAATTACAGTTGCCAGGACTAAATTTCACCATATTTTGTCAAATTTACCGCTTAGAGTAATCAATCAGGTTAGCGATAAAGTCATTCAATCCCAACATTATGACCAGTTCAAGAAGGCATTGATTTCATTGTTCACCAAGTCAAAACCTGAACTTTTTTATTCGCTAGTGAATCAAAATAACATAATGTGTGACAAACCCTCGAACTATTTGAGAGAGTTGCGTAAAGCAGCTACACAGTTGGGGGTGGACGATTCCTTTATAAAACTAAAATTTTTGAAAGCATTGCCAGGTAATATCAGACCGCTTTTAGTGACTTATGAAGATGGTACCTCTCTAGAGGAACTTGCTCGTGTTGCTGAAACATTGTTAGCATATGGGTAAAATAATTTAGGTGCAAGTTTATAACCTAATGTTTCTATGGTGGAAAGCAGACAAGGTTGTAGGTCTATAACCTGCAACGGTGAAAACTTCAGAGGCTCAAGCTCAACCTCCGCCGCTAGTGTGTTTTCTAAGACTGTGATTCCTATAGGTGTGCGCTCCTTTCAAGAGGATCAGCGCCCTCAGGTATGCAGATATCACTTGCATTATGGCAATAAGGCAAAGTCATGTAAACGATGGTATATACTCTCTTCTTCATGCAATATTCTACCCGATTCTCGCCCTGGTTCCCCTTCCTCATCACCTTCTCGTATAACTAAGCCGTCGGGAAACTAGAAGAGCAGTCTGTAAAGGTATCACTTGCGACCGTCGGACTGCCACTTATTGTGAATGCCATAATCAGTTGCAAGGGCTACTCCGTTTTGATAGATACTGGCTCATCGCTTTCTTTGCTCCCCTATGACCCTGATATAATACCATTCTTAAGATCTACAGCAGTAACTCTCACTAATGCTTCAGGTAACTCCATACTCTGTTACGGAGAAGTGGATGTGGACCTTGGGATCCACTGTATCAGACGGTCTTTTCCTTGGTCCTTTGTGCTGGCCGATGTTGTTCGTCCCATCGTGGGGACAGACTTTCTTACTGCGAAATCATTGCTAGTAGATTGCAAACACAAAATGCTCATTGATTCAAACACTCAATGTCAAATTCCCCTTGAAACTTCTGACTCTCCAATCACTTCATATTCAGTTAGCTATAATGGGATTGATCCTCAGGTTGCTAAAATTCTTTCTCAATATCCAGTACTCACTTCTCCCTTACAGTTGTCATCCTCTGGCCATCCTGTTGAGACTATACACCATCGTATAGATACAGGTAATTCGCCTTCTGTGTATTTCAAAATGAGACCTTTGACTGGTGAGAAGCTCAAGGCGGCTAAAGATGAATATCAGTTTCTACTCAATGCAGGTATAGTCCGACCTTCTAACTCCCCTTGGGCGTCTCCTTTACATTTCGTCCCTAAGAAGGAGCCAGGTGCTTGGAGACCTTGTGGTGATTACCGCGGACTAAATAACGTAAAGCCCCGTCCACACGATCGAGCAGTGCTTCGGAGCAGAGGCGGGCGGTGTGCTCGATGACAAAAACTCCGTTATTGCTCTCAAAGCAGCGAGCAAAATGCTTGTTTTCTTTACTGTTCGAAAGCTTCGAGCAGTGCTCCCGTACTGGTGTAGCATCTCGCTGCCAGACACACGAAGTTTCCTAAAGGAAGCAAGAGACTGTGATAATCACTTTGACTGGTAACGAGTGTATATCGCGATGTCTGCTTCTACTTCCTATCAAGAACAGTGGTCTCGACCAACACTTCTGCATTTGATAGAATTATATCGGCAACATTCTTGTTTATGGAATGTAAAATTGGACACATATAAAGACCGAAATAAACGAGCAGCAGCCCTCCAGATCATATCAGAGGAAATGAAAAAAATAGGCGTGTCCGTGACAGCAAACGAAACAAAAAAGAAAATAGACATACTTCGCGGCCAACAACGACGAGAGATGAGGAAGAAAAGAAAATCACAGAAATCGGGAGCTTCAACTGATGACATCTATACACCAACATTATGGTGCTTTGATTTATTGTCTTTCCTGAACGATGGTGATGATATACGTGAATCTGCAACAAACCTGGAAAATACGCCCGAGGTGAACACACCATCTGATCATGAGGTATGTACACACTTGTTTCGTTATCGTTATTGTCATGATTTATGCTTAGATAATATTTGATACACTTCACTATAATCATTCTGGCATTTGCTGCTGGTACATAAACTAAGTATTGATTTTGAGAAAAGAGGTAATACTTATTTATCCTAATCTGTCATGGTTGTATACAAATAAATCATTTTGTTAATTGTGATGCGCTATTGACGCAGACAACTATCTTCTTCTTCTTCTTCTTGCTTGGATAGGAAAGTGCAGAAATAAGGGTGAAAGAGTAGAGGAAAGTTGTGTGAAGAGAAGGAAATATAGAGGGAGGGTAAAAGTTTGACGGGCAAACCGTCTTGCGACGTTGTTATTGTTCTAGTATTTCCCCAAATGTCGTAGTTTATTATATTTTGTTTGTTTTTATGTTTATTAGTTTATTGTTTTAAACAAAGTGTTGCTCATTCTCGCTCTTGCTCGCTTTTCTGTTGTTTCATTCTTGATACTCTGCTGTTTTCAATTCCTTCTGTCAAGTGATAGAGCCTGTTTATACTAATTTAACACATACGTCTAGTTAATTAGAACACATTTAGTGTGGATCTATTTAAATTTGTTAATGTTATGCGTTTGTGTGAATATTTGTTAAGCATGTGCATATAATTACAAACCTTGTATCATCAATATTTGTTTCGAAGCAATAGTTGGAATACTAATGACACCAAAAGAAAAAACAAATAATACATACGGGTTTTATTCTGAGAGTAACATGTATATGATCAATACAAACCAATAAGTAATATTATGAAATAGCTAGCTATATTTAGCTACATGGTCATTATATAGTAAAGAAAGGCACTTTTTATTTATTTCATGGCAGATGTTTTTTTATAAGTATCTGTACTTACATGTAGATACTGTAAAACAAAATATCCTTTTTTATTTAACGTCCGTACAATAGTACGTATATATGAAATATAATACTTAACATGAACATCGGTGGTGTACCCAACACTTCACTATCGCAGCATAGTTTCTATTGAATCCTTTCCTTCTGCCAAGGAACTGCACCTTCTTCACTGAAGAATTCCATATATTGCTCGCGAATGTGTTTGCCGTCATTGCTGCTTTTACGACCCACCCTTTGTAGTTCAAGGAAACTTTGTTTACCCCTGTTACTAGGGCAAATTGTTCCCTCCGATAAGTGTTCGGACACAAGACACGCGTCAGACTGCATGTACGTGTTAACGTTATCTCTCCTGAGAAAATTATGTAAAGCCGTACACGCTAGCACAACCATTTCAACTTTATCTGGCGGTAGATTGATTGGAGAGAGAAAGATTCTGAACCTATTTGCCAGCATCCCAAAAGCGTTTTCAACTGTTCTCCGAGCTCTGGATAATCTATACGAGAATATACGCTCCCCAGTGTTTTGTTGGTGATGTGGGAATGGTTTCATTATGTGTCGTTGCAAAGGAAATGCATCATCTGCTACAAACACAAACGGAAGTAACTTTTCACTACCAGGTAGAATCTTATCACAAGGCAAACCAGCAGTACCATTAGCAAGACGATAACTCATCACGCTGTTGTCCCACACACCACCATCAGACACTCGTCCATTTGCGCCCACGTCAACGTACAGGAACTCCGAATTTGCATCACAAATGGCCAAAAGTACAATGCTGTGGCTGCCTTTATAATTATAGTAGTAAGAGCCGCTACTTTTTGGAGGCCTTATGATGATGTGTTTTCCATCAATGGCTCCAAGACAGTTCGGAAAATTCCATCTTGTGTTAAATTCATCTGCTACACGCTTCCACTCTTCAGGGGTTGTTGGAGTCTGTCGATATATTAAAAGGCAGAGATTTCAGTTATTGAATTTTTCAGACATTACAAAAGTACTGTCAACCACAACCATTATAATCATAAACTAATCTCACATTGAATAGATTATCATAATTACACTTAATACATTCCCCCCCTTTGTTACAGAGAAAGAGAGAGAGAAAGAGAGAAATAGAGAGAAAGAGAGAAAGAGAAAGAGAGAGAGAGAGAATAGAGAGAGAGAGAGAATAGAGAGACAGAGAGAGAATAGAGAGACAGAGAGAGAATAGAGAGACAGAGAGAGAATAGAGAGACAGAGAGAGAATAGAGAGACAGAGAGACAGACAGAGACAAAGAGACAGACAGAGAGAGACGGAGAGACAGAGAGAGAGACTGAGAGAGACAGATACAGAGACAGAGAGGGAGAGGTTGGTCACAGCTTTTAATGATACGAAGCTTCCATCTGGTTTACTATTCTATTATCTCAACCCTTGTCTAGGTATTATATATAATACGTTAAACAACTTTGCTTTATTTGGGTGTGAGTTCTAGCCTACCTGGTGTTTCTTATTATGTGTTATCTTGTTCTAATATTTGTTTTCAGATTTACAACGACCCGGTACTGCAGGGAATTGAGGCGACTGCTGATGCTACAAGTGAGCCTGTTGCTAGTACGTCAGTCAACAGCATTGCACCACCAACTGACACCCTTGCCCGAACAGACAGTGGTTCATCAAGTGGCTCTTTGAGTACGCACACTCGTGAACCCCGTCCAACATCATCAACACCTAGGAAATGTCGGAGGAAAATGCCTTGCGATGATTCGGACGAGGTTATTCACGAGGCACTCAACCAACTCAAGGAGTTGTCTTCAAAGGAGGAGGATGGAAATGCTAGCTTTGGTTCAGTAGTCGCAAATGATCTGAGTCTGATGTCTCCTAATAGCAGAATATATGCTAAAAAACTTATAAGTGACATTCTTTTTCTTGGCAAATTAGGGAACCTTTCATCGGCTACGACTGTTAAATAACTTTTTCACCCCTAATTAGTTATCTGAAATTTAATACCATTGGGATATTCAAAAAGTACAATGAAAATGTTTTGTTACAATTTTTTTTTTTTTTTTGTGTGTGTGTGTGTGTACAATGTGTCTGTGATTGTGTGTGTTGCAATAATTAATTCGATGTCATAATAAAGGTTAATGATACAAAAAAATGCACTATACAAGTATATATAGTAAAACTCAACTAAAGATATTTAAGTTGTAGGAAAAACAATAATTTTTGGTGACTCAATAAGACTTCGCAATGATTTTATTAGAATGTCTTATCTTTTGCATCCGAATTTTTCCTAATAAAAATGTGTGAAATGTATGCACTATTATTGCCTAATCCATCTTTCAATATCCACCTTTTTATATTAGGCATCCTCATACGATAGTTAATACGGCTGGCTGGTAGTTATGAAAACATACTATCGACACCTATCTTTCACCCCGACTAGTACACCCAGACTCAGTTGTTACTGTTGCACTGAGGAAGAAATACTATATAAAGTATATTGCATAATATACAATACTTTTACCTTGCTGGTATCTTGTAGTTAATGTAATGCGATTTCTTTCCCGCTTAATATATAATACAACACGTTATTGTTACCAAATGATACCAAAATATACAAGTAAATTGCAATGTCTCACCTGTAGGTATTGCTCCCGTAATACTTGATACATGGCTTGACATGTTTCCGGGACTATTTGGGACAAGCTTTGCTTAGATATTCTTGTTGTGTACTGCAGATACGTGTAGCTACACCCTGTTGAGAGATATAGTAGTGTTGCCTCTAGCCGGGCTTCTGCAGGTATACTCATCCTCATAGTGGTATCTTGTTTACTGATTGCTGGTGTCACCAAAGTTAAAAGTCTATTGAATGTATTTGGATCCATTCTCATGTAATTTATGAAATCTTTCTCATGACCATTTTGCAGTTCACGCAAGATTGTTACATGACTTCCTAATTGTCTTCTTTTCATAAGCCAATTTTTACACCATTCGCCCTTTTCTGCTCTCTTTTTTCTCTTCTTCGCACACACGGCAAGTATTAAGCTACACAACGCTATTCTCTTTCGATCCTTGATGGTGGAGACCATGTTGTTGTACCGCACACTGCCCGGCAGAGCACTGCTTTGCTCTAGGTGGACACCATTTGGACAACACTTCTGTTCGCTGCTCATCCAGCAAAAGCGCCTTGTTTGTCATCGAGCACACAGCCCGCCTCTGCTCCGAAGCACTGCTCGATCGTGTGGACGGGGCTTAACAGTGAATGACAAATACCCTATACCTCACTTGCCCTCTCTCACCATGTCACTCGAAGGTAAGACTGTATTTTCTAAGATTGACCTGCAGCGTGCATACCTACAGATTCCTGTAGCCGAAGATGATATTCCTAAGACAGCTGTATGCACCCCATTTGGACTATTTGAATTTTTATTTATGCCATTTGGCCTCAAAAATGCAGGTTCTACATTCCAACGTTTTATGGACACTATAGTGATTAATGTTAAAAATACCTTTACTTATTTGGATCATATTTTGATTGCCAGTTCAATTCTAGAGGAACATCTTGTTGATCTTAGAAATGTTCTCTCCACATTGGCAGAGCATAAACTAAGGATATCCCTAAGTAAGTGTGAATTTCTGCAATCAGAACTAACCTTTTTAGGGTACGAAGTCAACTCACAGGGAATTAGGCCTCCACAAGGTCGTGTCAGGGCTATTGCTGAATTGTCTTTACCTGAGACAACCACGGAACTGCGTCGTTTTATGGGCATGCTTAATTTCTTTAGACCAATGTTTCCAGACTTTGCAAGTGTAGCCTATCCTGTGACAGAGCTCCTTCGACACAATCCTTCCTCAAAGTTGCTCGTATGAACGTACATTGCCAACGACTCCTTCATCAACTTGAAGCAAGCCTTGGCAGATTGTCCAACGCTTTGCTTTCCATCTCAGAAGGTGACAGACTATATCATTTAGTGACAGACAGCTCAGGTATCGCAATAGACGCTGCTCTTTACTAGCTTATTGACACTAGACCGACCCCACTTGGCTTTTATTCAAAGAAACACTCTGACGTACAACGTACCTATTCTACATATGATAGGGAACTGTTGGCGGCATATCTTGCTGTTTTGCATTTCAAGACTCTTATTGATGGTCACTCAGTTACCCTATTTCTCGATCACAAGCCCTTAGTTTCTGCCTTCCATTCAAGGTCAATTGCAAAAGCTGACAGGCAACTGTAGTAACCTTGGCGGTGGCAGAGAAACTCAGATGGCCAACCTTGTCTTTACTGGGGTCGAGAGTAGTACCTCCGTGTTACACAGCCCCAGCCCGTGAGTGGCGAAGGGGGTGGTGAGTCCTGCCGTCCATGGCTCGGCACCACAGTTCGAATACAGTAGGAACAGTGTGAACCCGTATCAGTATACCACACTCTTTCTTCCTTAATTTTAGTGAACAATGCCTATTAACTAAACCCACAAAGTACATGAATCACAGTGCAATATGATTACATTATACACAGCTGTAACCTATCAGGAGCCTTCCGTATTCTGCTTGATTGGCGTAAGGTAGGCAACAGGTGTGGCTCCTCAGTCGCACCGGCGTCCTCTGCCTCCAAGTGTGACGAGGCCGCTGCTGGAAAATGAGGTGTCGGGGAGTCACTGGTCTTTTCCTCCGATGCTGCTCTTCTGGTTCCCTGAGGACTCTCTCCTACACGTAAATCCTCCCAGGTTGCCGCAGGTGCCTCGCGTACATGTAGATCGTCCCAGGGTGTAACCGCGTCTCCTCTGACATGAGCATCCTCCTCTCCCACGCCAACAAACCTCCTCCTGACGTGGTCCTGATGTCGACGTACCAGTCGACCGTCCTGCAGCATCACTTGAAACGACACCGGCCCCGTACTCTGCATGATGACACCGGGAAGCCACTGTGGACCCAGTAAAAAGTTTAATACATAAACCTTATCTCCAACCTCGAAAATGCGATCCTGAGCTGATCCATCATGTGCTGCTTTCTGCTTGAGCTGCTTGATTCTCACCTTGGCGTCCAAGTCGGGATAAAGTAGATCCAAGTGAGTCCTTAACCGGCGACCCATTAATAGTTCGGCATGGGAGGTACCGGTGGTTGTCTGTGGGGTAATTCGATGCTTGTACAAAAATTTCGACACTTTTGTTTCAACCGAGCTTCCCGACAGTCGTTTCATGGCTGCTTTGAAGGTTTGCACTGCTTTTTCTGCTAACCCATTAGAGGCTGGATGGTAAGGAGCAGTTTTCAAATGCGCAATACCATTGGATTTCATGAAATTCTCAAACTCCCTACTGGTAAAGTTAGTGCCATTGTCCGTTACGACGGTTACTGGAATCCCATGAGTTGCAAAAGTTACTCTAAATTTTTCAATAGTCGCCATGGCAGTTGCTGAACTAGTAACATGTACATCCATCCATTTCGAATATGCGTCTATAATCACTAAAAATATCTTACCCATGAAAGGTCCAGCATAATCAAAATGAAGGCGATCCCAGGGACGTGCAGGCCAACTCCAGGGGTACAACGGAGCCGCGGCCGGCAAGTGGCGGCTGCTCTGACACGGCTCACAACCCCGCACCGTCTGCTCGATTTCTGCGTCCATGTTTGGCCACCACACGTTGCTCCGTGCCACACTCTTCATCCGGTTTACTCCCAGGTGTGTGTCGTGGAGCTCCTTCAAAATCTTGATCCTCCCAGGCGGTGGCACCACCACCCTTGACTCCCACAGCAGACATCCGTCCTGTACACTTAGCTCGTCCCTTCTGACATTGAATGGTCTTAAAGCAGGATCTTTTACACTATCCGGCCACCCAGTCAATGTGTAATTCCGAACCCGTGATAGAGTTGGGTCCCTTCCCGTCCATAACTTGATGTCTGAGGCAGTGGTAGGTGACGCATCTAGATGTTCCATCAGGAGAATAGTGTCCCCAGGACACGGTGTACTGCTCGGGGTTACTGGTAAGGGAAGCCGACTGAGAGCGTCTACATTACCATTCGTGCTGCCTGGCTTAAACATTACCTTGTAGTCGTAGGCAGCCAGGGTAAGTGCCCACCGCTGGATACGTGCAGACGCCATTTGTGGGGTGGGCCGGTCCTCACTGAACAAGCGCTTCAGTGGATGATGATCCGAGTGTATCTGAAACTGGCGACCATAGAAATAGTTATGAAATTTCTTCACCCCAAATACAATTTCTAATCCTTCCTTTTCCAACTGCGAATAATTCTTCTCCGCCGCACTCATGGTTCTTGATGCAAACGCTATTGGCTTCTCCTTCCCGTCCTCATACCTGTGCGACAGCACCGCTCCTATACCGTACGGTGATGCATCACAGGCGAGCACCAGTGGCTTTGTGCTGTTGTAATGTACCAACACCCTTGGGGTCAAGAGCAGCTGCTTGGCTTCGTTCATGGCTTGCTGATGACTACGTCTCCACTTCCAGGCATAATTTTTCTGCAGTAAGCTGTAAAAAGGACCGACTACAGTAGAAAGATTAGGTAGAAACTTGGCATAGTAATTACTAAGCCCTAAAAATGCCTTCAACTGAGTCACGTTCGTTGGTGCCGGCGCCTCCAAAATAGCTTGCACCTTGTCTCCTGAATGATTAATTCCTTGAGCATTTACCCGGTGCCCCAAATACGTAACTTCCGGGGCTTTGAACACACACTTATTTTTCTTCAGTCTCAGGCCTGCGTCCTGCATTCTCTTCAATACCGCTTCGAGGTTCCTCCTGTGTTCCTCCTCCGTGGCACCAGTGACGAGTATATCATCCAGATATACCACTACCCGAGGAATACCTTGCAGTAGAGTGCCCATCGTCCTCTGAAAAATTCCTGGGGCAGAAGACACTCCATATGGTAAGCGGTTGTATCTGAACAACCCTTTATGGGTGTTTATTGTCACGTACTTCTTACTCTCCTCTTCAAGCTGTGTAAATGGGAATAAGCGTGAGACATGTCCAATTTAGTAAAAGTTTTTCCTCCAGAGAGATTAGCAAACAAGTCTTCTATCCTAGGAATGGGGTATGTGTCGCCCTTAGCAACTCTATTCACCGTTAACTTATAGTCTCCACAAATTCTAATGGACTTGTCGCTTTTAACAATGGGAACAATTGGCGCAGCCCATTCCGAGAACTGCACTGGTTCAATGACTCCTTCACTTACCAGTCTGGCTAGTTCTCCCTCAATTTTCTCTCGCAAGGCGTAGGGAACAGGGCGAGCCTTGAAGAACCTTGGGGCTTCCTTTTCGTCTGCATAAAGCCTCACCTTGATGCCTCGAAGTAAACCAAGTCCCTCATCGAAAACGTCATTGTACTTTTCCAGAATATCTGCAAAACCTTGCGAAGAAATATTACAAATTTCGTACCAGTCGAGCCGAATCTTTTTTAACCAATCTCGACCCAAAAGGTTCGGACCACTTCCCTCCACCAATACTAGTGGAAGTTTAACTTGCTGACGTCCATACTGCACCTCCAATTCTATCTTTCCTCGAACTTTGATCACTTCTCGCGTGTAGGTGCGCAACACTAGGTCAATGTCTTGCATGACCAGTTCGTCCTTACCGTTTTTCAAATAGACAAAAGTCTTTCTATTCACAATGGACACAGCGGCTCCTGTATCGACCTGCATGCGCACAGGAACACCATTAAGCTGCATGGTCACTTCCATAGGTCCTACACGAGGGAGAAAGAGGTGATACAAAGCATAATCACTGCTGCTCGTTTCTCCATCATTTTCCACGGGCTGTACATTTCCACTCCAATCCTGACGTGTAACAAACTTGCTACCTTTTTTACTTTTGCATACCTTAGCTATGTGTCCTTTCTTCCTGCAATTGAAACACTCTGCATTCTGCCACCTGCAACCACTTGACGTATGTGGCCCCCCACAGCGATAGCAGGAAAAAGGAGAGCCACTTTGCTTCACTCCTGCGCTGGTTCGGCCTCCTTGTAGCTGTTCCGGAACCTGTAGCTTGTTAACTTGACGATCTTGACGGTAACCACTCTGTTGCAAGAATAGCTGCTTCCATAGCCAGCGTTGTACTTTCAGCATCCTGAAATGTCAATTTGCCGTCTGCCAGCAACCGCGACTGTATCTTGACATTCCTGATCCCACACACCAAACGATCCCGTAGCATGGGCAGTAACTGATCACCATAATTACAATGCTCCGATAACTTACGAAGGACCGTAATGAACTCAGACACTGATTCTCCGTCACGTTGAACCCTTGAGTTAAACTTGAACCGCTCCATGATGACAGATGGCGGCGGGCATTGCTGTTTTGACACAAGGTCCTTTATTTGCACCAACGTCTTCTCCCCTGGACTGTCTGGCAAGCACAAGGAACGAATCAGTTCGTAAGTTCTTGCACCACATACCGTCAGTAAGGTTGATTTCTTTTTCGCCTCCGCGGTGACATCGTTGGCCACGAAGAAATGTTCCAATCTCTCCATGTACTGTGTCCAATCCTCCGTGTCGGAATAGAACTCCTCGATCCTGCCCACTGCCGCCATGCTGACCAGTTTATCCTCGTCGCCAAAATGTAGTAACCTTGGGGGTGGCAGAGAAACTCAGATGGCCAACCTTGTCTTTACTGGGGTCGAGAGTAGTACCTCCGTGCTACACAGCCCCAGCCCGTGAGTGGCGAAGGGGGTGGTGAGTCCTGCCGTCCATGTCTCGGCACCACAGTTCGAATACAGTAGGAACAGTGTGAACCCGTATCAGTATACTACAGCAACAGAGACAGTTATCCTTCATCTCTGAGTATGTGTCATCAGTAGAATACATTCGTGGTGATAATAACGTAGTAGCCGATTGTCTATCTCGTCCGACATGTTCCATCTCTGTTGATGCTTTCGATCTTAGTGGGATAGCTCGTGCTCAGGAAGAGGACACTGAAATTGACACATACAAGGATAGACTCTTCAGTTACACACTACCTTCTGATCTTACTATATGGTGCGACAAGTCTACTCACTCCCCGAGACCATTTGTCGCTGCTACCCTCAGAGATAATGTCATCCACTCAGTGCATAGCCTCTCTCACCCAGGTGTTAAGTATACTGCAAAGTTAGTACAGCAACGCTACTTCTGGCCATACATGGAGAAAGACATAAAGGAATTTGTTCGGAATTGCATGAACTGTCAACAATTCAAAACATATAAACACACCAAGGCACCTCTTACTTCCATTTCTGCACCTACTGATCGTTTTCAAACTGTTCACATTGGTATAGTTGGACCATTGCCTCCTGCCACTCTTCCCAACTATTCATATCCTCTGCCCTATAAATACCTTCTGACATGTATTGACAGAGCAACATGTTGGACGGAAGCTGTACCTCTTACAGACACACTGCAAGTTCCATCGTCATTGCATTTGTTGCTGGCTGGGTCTCACGTTTCGGAGTTCAACTTCAGGTCGTTACTGACAGAGGTACACAGTTTGAGAGTGAGCTATTTGCCGAATTATCCTTTATTATTGGTTTTCACCATATCCATATTACTAGCTACCACCCACAGTCTAATGGTATTATTGAACGGCACCACCGTTCATTGAAGTCAGCAATTTGTGCTAGACAGGAAAGTTGGTTTTATGCATTGCCCATTGTTATACTTGGATTTCGCTTAACCCCTAATGCCCACATGTATTCACCATTTACGGCAGTTACTGGTGCTCACATGCTTTGTCCTTTTGCAATCATTAGCAAGAACCACTCAATCTCTGCGAACAAGGAAACCATACAAAGGTTCATTGACGAAATGCAGTCTATCAACTTCCATGAATTTGCATCAGGAGACTGTCGTTCGCTGCCCCAATCTTATGTGCCTAATGATCTCCTTACTTGTTCAGAAGTTTGGGTTCGGGTGGACAGAGTTCGCAAGAGTTTGGAAGCCCCTTACTCCGGCCCCTACCGTGTTGTTCGTCGCGACCAGAAATATTTGGTTCTCAGGCTTCCGGAAGGGGATACGTCGGTCTCCATTGATCGTTTGAAGCCAGCGTATCTCCCTGTTGTGAAACGTCCTGCTAATTCTGCATCTCCTGTCTTGCCCTGTTCGGATTTATCTTCTCGTTCGACACCATCTCATGCCTCCGTCAGTGTACCACCTCCTGCGGATGACTCATCCCAGGCGTCTCCTCGTTCGACTCGTTCCGGACGGACTATTCGTTTTCGTCGTCACCCTGATTATGTTTATTATTAGGTGAACTCCGTTCTTGGAGAGGAAGTACTGTAGTATTATAGTATTTTATGTTGTATTATATATTATATTCTAAGGTATTATATATTATATTCTAAGGTATTTTTGTATTGTTTCGCACAATGTATTGTTTGGTAATTATCGACGACATATAGTTACCTGTTTTGATTGACGTCATCTTGTTTTGGGTTGTGGTACGTTTAGATTTGTGATACGAGGTTTCTTTTCTTGTCACCCTGACGTAGTGATTCATTCAGCTGGTGACTTAGCTACTGTACTCGCACACTGTAGCTGCTTCTTTGTGACCGTCTCAAGCTTGGGCTATGGTTGTACTTCTGTTCTATCATCGCCTCGTCACCGGTGCCCCGCACCGTGAATAAACCCCTGCCCGCACGACTCCGTAATCCTCCACAAAACCAGTCAGAAAAACAACACCCCTCACTAGTCACAAAATACCACAACAATCCAGGGACGAACCATTATACCAAATTGCACATAAATCACTTAGCACATTGGCAATAATTGTGCCTAAGGGAGAGAACCCTAACATCAAAAACAAAGAACAAAAATACCGCTACAAAGGAGAGTGACGGTGTGCAGGACCACCCTTTTTCCTCACTCGCTCTGGTCTGTCCTCCCGCTCTTGTCTCTGTATCTACGTAAGAACACCAATACGTTACACACTACCTATTTCACCTCAAGGCATTAATTACAACTCCCTTATGCGAACGGGAATTACAATATTATTCTAACAATACTTCTATAAAGTTACAATATAGCTTCAATATAGCTTCAATAACAGATCATGGATATTTAAATTGTACTTTTGTTAATATCCAATCTGTTGGTAACAAGACTATTCAAATTACAGAAATGTTAAATGAGCAATCACTAGATGTTTTAGCTATTTCTGAGACATGGTTGAGTGAGCATGATTCATCAAGTAGAATTATTGAGATTACACCTGCTACTCATACTTTTCTCCACAGTCCCACGGAGAGGCAAAAGGGTAAGTGGAGTGGGAATACTCTTGTCTAATACTTTCTCTCATTTAAGGGTGTTGACACCACTCAAGGTATCAAGTTTTGAATATATTCAAATTAGTTTTAGGCATCAAAGCCAGTGGATAGTATATCTTGTAATTTACAAGCCACCATGGTCAAATATTAATCTTTTCTTTCGGGAATTTAATGCTTTACTAGACTTAATTGATATGGTCTCTTAACTTTTTTTTTATTGTGGGTGACTTTAATATATGGATGGATAATAATGAAAACCGTAACAGTTTCTTTTTGTGAATTACTAGAATCTTATCAATTAACAAACAAAGTGAGTTCTGTAACTTCATCAACGCACCATATGTTAGATTTAGTCATATGTGATGATGTAAGTAATCTCATAGACAGGGTAATTGTTGAAGAGGAGTTTACTATTTCCCCAGTCCACAAACTTATAACATTTAAGCTATTGTTACCAATAAGTAAGGTTACTAAGAAAATTTACTTTAAGAATAAAGTAGGTTTTTATGCAGCTACATTTATTAATGATAAAAGTGAAAAATTTTATGATGATATAACTTGAGAGTGTGCTCATAACAAAATGGAAATTAAATCCAACTGTGTGATTTGTCTAACCGATATTTATAATCAGGTAATTAAGACTAAATAAAATAACATTTGCCCTGTTTTTCAAAAGGCTATCACCGTTAAGGATAGATCTCCTTGGTGTAATGGTGAAATCTTAACATTGAAAAGGGAGAAAAGACGCAAAGAACGTAAATGTCGAAATGAAAAGTCCATTGTGGAAGATTATAAAAATATTAGAAATCGCTATAATGACTTGTTATATAATAGTAAAATAAGTTATTACCGAACAAAGATTCTTGAGGATGGATCAAACATGAATAAATTATATCAGCTTTTCAATAGTCTCACTGGTACTACTTTGAGGAAAAAGTTTCTGTGATAAAGATTTAGCGGATAAATTTTGTAGATTTTTCAAGAGTAAAATTATGGATGTTGTATCTGGATTTGTGAATATGTCATTTACGCCTGTTGTTATTGAAATTGATGTAGATAGTAGATTGCAGGGTTATAAGAGTATTACGAAAGATGATCTTGCTCGACTTTTTAAAAAAGCTAAGAAAACATATTGTGCTGGTGACCCAATGCCTATACTGAAGATCATAGATGCAGATAATTTTCCTAATTTCCTGAATATTGTGGAAAAAATTGTCAATGCTAGTATTGCCACCTGTAAATTTCCTGGTTCTGAAAAGCGAGCCATTGTAAAACCACTCTTAAGGGAAAACTTGATTATCAAAATGTAAATACTTGTAGACTAGTATCTAATTTGCCTATTTTGTCCAAATTATTAGAGTATGTAATTATGGAGTAGTTGATGGAACACTTGGAGAAGGTCAATGTCTTGCCAGAAAGTCAATCTGCCTATAGGCCGGTATTTTCTACTGAAACTACCATCTGTTCTGTTGTCAATGATTTACTAGAAATGATGAATGGGAATAAATGTGCCATATTAGTCCTTTTAGATCTTAATGCAGCATTTGATACAGTTGTCCATGAATTGCTTGGAACATTGGAGTGGTTGATGATGCTTTGAAATATCTAGAGAGCTATTTCCGGAACAGAAGTTATTATGTGCAAATCGGAAACTGTTTTTCATCACATGAATTTAGGGGTGGCTCCTCTTAACTGAATTCATAACACTATTAATCTTAGCAGTTGTATTTTCAATGTCACTGATGGAAAAATAGAATAATAATATAAATATTACTGCTTGTTGTTTTAGTATTCTGGATAAACCAATGGTGTAAATACAGAATAAAATAGACCCCAGGACACTTCCTTGTGGAACTCCTCTAGTCAGAGCTTAAGAATTGGATGTGTTATAAGCAATTTAAATTAAATTATAGTAAAACTGAATTCATGTTTGTAGGAAAAAAAGACAACTTTAGTAATCTTGGTGATGTTAATATTACTAGAGGTGGCAGTGAAGTTAATATTATTGAAAGTGTCCATAACCTGGGCGTGTTGCTAGATTCCAATTTGACCATGAAATGTCATATAAACAATGTTGTGAGGGTTGCTGGATATCATCTTAGAAATATTGCTTTTATAAAGAAGTACTGGATGAAGATTATGTTAAGAGATTGGTGATTTAGAATATTATATCAAGATTGAACTATTGCAAATCAATATAATAACCTGCCCAAGCGACAACTAAGGAAACTACAAATGATCTTAAATAGAGCAGCAAGACTGATTAAAGGAATTCCACCACGAGACTGAGTACATTCCGTCTGATTGAGTTTTCTGGTTACCAATAAAAGCCAGAATAGTAATCAAATTATGTGTTTTGACACATCAATCTTTGATCACCTGCCATCCACCATATTTGAGAGAGCTATTACATATATTGCAACCAGGTGAAGGCATTGACACCCGCCGAACCACTTCTGGAATCACACCATGAACCACAATTTTCTTCCAGTATTGGATTACGTGCCTTCAGCTCTGCCGCCCCAAGGCTGTATAATAAACTCCCTCCAGACATTAGAAGAGCTAATGAGCTCTCCAAATTCAAGAAAAAACTTAAAACTTTTTTTTTCTGACTGCTATGACATGGAAACATTAACAATTAACATGGCATATAAGATATGATTAAATATTGAAAATTTTGTGAAATAAAAATATGTGGGTCCTGCAGAATGCTGCGGCGGAAGTGGGACCAGATAAACAAGAAACACAAGTAACAAGATACAATAAATAATATATGTGGAACTACATGACACCACTCCCTCAGAGTGAAGGAACAACGCGACCAAAGCGTCACGGTCAGGTCTCCGACTCGTCCGTCTGACATAACATTACACCACCGATTAAAATGCTACGCACTTATATGAATTACATTACACCACCTTTTAGAATGCTACGCACTTATATGAATATTACAATAGATTTACAAATAATGAGATAAACATAAAATACATACATACAGTAATAACAGAAAGATATACAATATAATAAAGAACGGGTCGTCCTGGTCTTCCCCCCCCCCCCCTCTCTCTCTCTCTCTCTCTCTCTCTTTGTCTATGTCTCTCAAATGGTATAAAACCAATATTTTAATAAAAATCTGTATTTTCTATAAATTCCCGTGAAATGTAGTGATCTCTCTAGTTATGGTATAGAAAAATTAAAATCTTAATTGTTAACTATTGTTTTTTTCGTGTTTTTAGTTAGTCACCAAATTGTCTTTTCATCTAAATAACAGTATCATGTGAATGGGATGTCTTTAGAACAAATACTGGTTTAGTGCTACACTGTGGATCACTATTTTTTATTGTGAAATATGGCAAAAATTTATTGAATAATTTGATGGAAACTTCACATTTTGAAATCACATATTCCAAATAAAACTAGGTGTACTTTCTCTTCATACGTTAAAGTATATATCATCAAGTTTAATTTTTCTAGGTCCAACAAGTAAAGTACAATAAATGTTTTAACTTTTTACCAATATTCAAATGAATTTTTTTCACCAGCCTTTGAAGAATATATTCTACTAATATATATAGATACAAATATGTAATTAGTTTTTGTCTATCCTTTCTTATTAAAATGTTTTTGAATGAAAGGAATCGAGAAGATACAAAACTAAGAGAGATTAAATAATATAGAAAACAGGAAAGTGCTACCATCTCTTAACACTTCGATCATGGGAAGTGTAGCTGCTAAATTGGAATCTAGGAGACAGGAATAACTGTCAGATTGAACTGAAATCAGTTATAAAAAATTTGTTCGAAAAGTTTTCTCTTTTCTTGTCACATCAACTTTTCCATGAAAAAATATTTGAATCAAATGTTTTGGAAAATAATGAGACATTTAGTAACATTCAATAAAGCATAACTTTCGTTTGTTTTGTGAGTAAATAAGCTATATTTTCTTTCCTCCTATGTACACCCACAACTTCCGTTGAAACAAAAAGTATGTTTATAGATTCAATAATTCAATGAAACATTAATGTCAGTACAAATCAATCAGAGTAACACTGCTTTATTTCTCTGATTCTAGGACACGCTATCAACTGAAAAAAATCAAATTACAAAGATAAAAGCACCATGACCGAAAGAAACAGATATGTTTAGAAATGAAAAAAAATAATAATAAAATAATGAATGAATAAAAATAAACAGATCAAAGGAAAAAAAGAGTAAAAAAAAAAAATAATAATAATAACAATACCTCCTCAGGTTTCCCAATTAGGAAAGGCGAAACACCAGAGACACCACAGCTTTCGAAGATCCTGAGGAAGGAATTTGGCAAAAGGACAAGATACAAATATGAGTTTGTGATAGAAAGAGTCTAACAGATTTTTTTTTCTAAACAATACGAGTTTTTTATGGGAATTTATGTGATAAAGGAGACCTCCTATATGAAAACCCACCTATTTTGGAACCGTTGCCCCGAGTGGATGTCCAATCTCCACCCAGACCGTGCCCAGGATTCGACCCGTGCGCTCAGAGATCGAAAGGCCCCCAAAGCTTAAGCGATTCCACTGTACCACGGCGGCCCTGAACAGCATAAGCTGGATTAGATCTTTGGAAATGATCCAGACTGTTTGCCATATATCCAATAAGATCAGGAATATAAGTATCGTGTTGCACTAATTGCTTTTAGATTAAGGCTTGTTCACCAGGATGGCCAAAGAGTTAGTTTAGCTATTTATATTTTTCTACATAAGTAAGTAGCAGTTATTGATTGATTTGGTTAATAAACAACCTAGCCATATTTCTATATGTTAACTATTTTTTCTTCACTTACAGAAGCACATAAGGAGACAAGCTGGTGGCAGTTTTTTCTATGTAACTTAAACCGACACCCCATAGTAGATGAGGCAAGGGACGCTTATCGCTTACAGATACTTCAAAGGTAAAAGCAAAATTAAACTTGAATGCATGGCCATGGATGTTTTTACTGATAATGAATAAATGTTGCATTTAATATCTCATACTTCGTCTAGTTATTCTGGTATTTGTGTCTTACCCTTAACTAATCGTTGCCACCATATTTACTGATATGACCACCAACATACAAGTGATTTTAATTTTAAACTTGTTAAATTTCATCAGCATGACTTATAAGACATTTCCTTACACTGAATTATTTCACACAAGACAATAATTTTAGTACAACACAACCAATGAATATCAATTCATTTCTTTCACTTTTTCATATATTTTCTTATTAAGTCTTTTTATTTTTTCATTTAAAGTTATGTCTAATACATAAGGGTAATTTGTAGGAATTAATACTATTCACATAACATACATTAAAAGAAAAATTGAGCAATCACATTTATTTTTTCCATGAACAAACTTATTCTTGGGTGAAGCGAGTCAACCATATATATATATATATATATATATATATATATATATATATATATATATATATATATATATATATATATATATATATATATATAAAAGTCTACAGCGGTAACTGCATTGTATATCTTATATGTAGTTTTCTCAATATTTACATATAAAATACATATAAGATAAACAATGCAGTTACCGCTGTAGACTTTAAGAAAA
>JAHFWG010000153.1:110881-125259 GCA_020233015.1 Callinectes sapidus | reverse complement strand
ATCTCCTCTCTAGCTAAAACAGCTTCTATGAAGTTAGGTGTTCTGAGCCGTCTCCGCCAGTTTTACTCACCTCCCCAACTGCTGACTCTATACAGGGGACTCAGCCGCCCATGTATGGAGTATGCTTCACATGTTTGGGGAGGCTCCACTCATACAGCTCTTTTGAACAAGGTGGAATCAAAAGCTTTTCGTCTTATCAACTCCTCTCCTCTGACTGACTGTCCTCAGCCTCTTTCTCATCGCTGCTATGTTGCCTCTCTTGCTCTCTTTTACCGCTATTTTCATGCTAACTGCTCTTCAGATCTCGCTAACTGCGTGCCTCCCCTGCTCCCGCGGCCTCGCTGCACAAGACTTGCTTCTTCCTCTCACCCCTATTCTGTCCACCTCTCTAATGCAAGAGTTAACCAGTATTCTCAGTCTTTCATCCCTTTCTCTGGTAAACTCTGGAACTCTCTCCCTGCCTCTGTATTTCCACCTGCCTATGACTTGAACTGTTTCAAGAGAGAGGTATCAAGACACTTATCCCATTCTTCTTTTGGCTACTGATTATGGACTTTCCAGGGACCGGCACTAGAGTGGGCTATTTTGTCTTATTTTTGTTGCCCTTGGCCGCCTCCCTTCTACATAAAAAATAAAATAAAAAAATAAAAATGTCGACTATATAAAATAAAAATATAGTGGTTCTATTGTTTCCCTTTATAAGTATGATATCAATAACCAAATTAATATTAATAAGATAAAAATTACTAAAAGAAAGGTTATTAAAATACAAAAAGATAATCATTTCAAAGAAATACGAATCAAAGAATCTTCATGGCACCTGTTTAAAAAGTGTGCTTCGAGAAGGCGTATAGCAGCTTACCGCTAAGCCATCCACAAAGCATACAGCAATTTTCGGGTTAATATTATATTGTAACCTATTGCAAGTATAACCATATTTTACTCTCACATGTATACTGTATATGCATATTGTACCATATATGAGTGTGTGTGCGAGACAATATAGGCTGTTTACTGTACAGTACAGAACTGTATTGCACTCCATTTTCAATATTCGGACTTTTTCACTCTCTGGACATGTCCCAGTCTGTATTAGTCCGAAGAAACGAGGGCTGACTGTACTAACAAGGACTTAGTCGATCTTCTTTGCTACCTCTCCAGCAATTTTATACCAAGTCCAGCAGTGCAGCGCTGGTCTCTAATACCAAGAACCTGGGCCTGTATCCACGAAAACTGTTTGAGGCCGACGGTAGCTAAGTCTAAAATCGTGTCTAGCTTATGGTCAACGATTTAGAGCCGACGAAAGCTACTGTGCTCAGATCGCTTTTGGTGTAGCTCACTGAGCGCGCTGGAACGGATCGCCTACCAAATGTCAACATGAAATATATATAACAAAATATTATTATACTAACATTTTCTTTGTTTTCATTAGTCTGAATTCAAAACACAACTTGCTTAAGTAACATAAAGCAGATGAAAATACTTATCGAAAAAGAAGAAATGTATTTCCGTTAACAACGAGCAAGCACTCCCTCTAGTCTCCCAGCAGCAACGCTACTTTCAACACAGCAGCCCATCATCACCTATCCTCCTCAACTATACCAGGTAAGGCTAGAAGGTATCAAAAACATTACTAATCAGTGCTTTATCCGGTATTGGTGGAAAAAGCTGTCAGTTTAACACATTAAAAAAGAGTAAACCAGTGAAAAATATTCACAACACTTTTCACTTTCCTTAAGAAATTACTCATTAAGTATTTATAATTATTTAAAGTTTTACCCTAGGCATCTCCCCTGAGCTCAGCAAACTTGAAAAACACGTTAAAAATGCATCAGTAGGTTCTCAATTGGTTTGAGTATGTTAAGTGTTAACATAGGTTTGGTTTTATTGCAATGCTGCAGCTCCTGCAAGTTGCTCCCCCCCCCCACAACCTCCCAATATTGTAGCTTTGTATTTATACAGAGTCATTTATCATCTATACATAATATTGACGATGATGGTAAATTTTGCTTCTTATTGAAAAAGTGGTGGAAAGAAATAAACAAAAATTTAGTTTCATTCATAAAACCACTGTGGGGAATATTATTAATCAAGCACTGGTAAAACTTGCTTCCCCTCAATTAAAGTTGAATGATAATTACCATAGTAAAGGTATGAATATGTTAAGGAGAGGCCAATGTGACTAATGCACCGTCATAATAAAGATATTTAGAAAAGTGTACACAAGTATAAATCTCCTAGACCGTACTTATCTGGATCTCTCGCTGGCGTGGCGGCCGACGCCGCTTTCCCGCCAGTTGGCCGGTATCACTTGCACTTCGCCGTGAACACCTCTCTCTATTGTGACTCGGGAACGGCTTTCAAGTCACTCCGGACTGTAGTTGCCTTGGTTATTCCGGCCCCCCAATCATGGTCACCTCCTACCTACCACCACAGTTAGTGCGGCCTTCTTCTCTGGTCACTGGCAAACTTATTTACTAATTAAGATATATTTAACACTAAACAACCAATGAAGAGTAAATTGTTAAATATCATTGTCATTTATGCAAACTATGATTATATAATAATTTGCAGTTTTGTACAATAATTTATACTTTTCTTGAAATAATTCCTGTTGGAAATGATGCTGTGAGAATATAATATTCTACTTGATAAGAGAGAGAGAGAGAGAGAGAGAGAGAGAGAGAGAGAGAGAGAGAGAGAGAGAGAGAGAGAGAGAGAGAGAGAGAGGGAGGGAGAGGGGGGAGGGCGGCCTACTCGGTCTGTTTGCGTATCGAATGGAAGAGGATAAGGACAGAGGGAGGGGGAAGGGGGAAATCCTACGCGATCTGCTCCTGTGCTTAGTGCATGGGAGGGGGTCCGGGACCCGGGGGGAGGCTTGTCTAGTCTTCATCAGTTTCACACCGAAGTAAATAACTACCACATTATCAAATGACAACCGAGCTCTCCCTTCGTGAGTCCTTAAGGGAAGTCTCGTCCTTCCGCGGTATTAATAAGCCTTTTGGCTATGAATCTCTTGGGAATGACCTCTCGTTTAGCGGTTGGTAATTGTGGAAATCACATAGACATTTAAAACTTTTTAATCATATTTTCGTATTGATAAGTATTCATTGCTTAAAACAAAGATCAATGATGTGTGAAATAATTATATACAGCAGGTTTAACAGAAAATGCTATGGTATCCATTTAGCTGGTAGCCTATGGCCTGTAGCCACGCGAAAATCAAGCCCGCCGCCCGGACCCCGGTATACAGTATTGGTTTATTTTTTTTTCAGGCTCCCTGGAAGATAGCCATTCAACACTGCTCACGTAGATATTCGCCCATAATTAGGGTCGTGCGCAACCTATTAGTAGAATTGGTTGCTGCCCAACCGATTCATAATTTGGTGTGGTTTACATAGAGGACGAAATTTTTTTTCCTATCCTTCATTTCGGAAAAGCTACGCATATTATTTCATATCTGGTTGCATATTATCTAACATATTACTAAAAAAGTATTATACAAAAGAATGTCAATGCTTAGCTGGGTAGTATTTAACGTGATAAGAAGTGAGGAGGACGTGATGCGAAGTGAGGAGTATTGTCAAGACGGATGGTGAATAATACAGGAACAGTGTAGTCTTTTAAAAGAAGGAAAACACTTAAGAAAAGTGATTTCTAGAAAGGTATGGAATCTTGTATGGTATCCATATACTTATTTCTGTCCTTCTGTACAACCTCCAATATATTGAGATGGTAAAACGTATGAAATAAAGGAAAGGAGTTGACGAAGAGGCGGGGGTGGCCGCCTCCTCTATCAGGCCTCTGCCGTTTTGCCAACAAGCTCCTCTCGCGCTCATCGAAGGGGGCAAATTTGACCTAAAATACACGGAGAGAGATTTCGGGATGAAGAGAGAAGAGAGCGCTTGATAATGCGGGTGTAAGTCTTTTTTTTTTTGTGTGTGTGTGTGTGTGTGTGTGTGTGTGTGTGTGTGTGTGTGTGTGTGTGTGTGTGTGTGTGTGTGTGTATTTCATGTTTGTGTTTACATTATACTCTCAAAATGTGAAGGATACTATGAATTATGATGAGGAGAAGGGAAAACAAGTTGCCAATATGTTAAATCATGTTGCCACTCTGGTGGGTCACGACCAATTTTATTTTTTCCCATTACTTCTTAACAATGTCTATTGCATTTTTAGGTATTGCGGAGATGTTAAGGGACCAACTTCTCGCAATAGGTGGGGTTGAGTGTAGTATTTTTTTTATTTAAAATAAACTGGAACGGATTAAATGTTTTTACATTAATTTCAATAGAAATTGCTTCACAATTCGAATTTTCGCAATTCGAACAGCCAAAAAGAATTAATTAAACTCGAATCAAGAGGTACCACTGTATATAATTTAGTCCCGTTTCTTCTACTAGCATATTCTTAAATGGACTCTACTCCACTTCAACATCACCTATCTCCTTGTCTCTTCCCTCCTCTCTACTCAAACTGTCCTGTAACTCTTTAACTTTTTCATTACTACACTCCTTTGCTTTTAGAACCTCTCAATCCCTTCCTGCTTAGTTTTTCCCTCACTTCCATTGTCTTATAGTATATGTTCCTACTTTATATAAGTCCATGGAAGCTTTATAGAAATAGCAAATATGGGTAAAATATTATTCCTCTATCGATAATACTACTTACTGTTATTAAGGCTACATTCAGTGAAAAGAAAGAAAATAGCAGTCTGACAGCTGTTTAACATTCATTAATGGCAAATTTTTCTACACAACGTGCCAGCCAAAGGCACCTACCTTTTTCCCCAACTTCCCAATATTTTAATCACATAGATTATAACTTATGCTTACTTTACTGAGTCAATAAAAGTTTTATAAGATAACATATGGGTGCAATATTATTTCTGTATTGATAATACTTCTCTGTCATTAGGGGACCATTCAGTGAATGGAAAGAAAAATTAAAGTCTATCAGCTGTTTAACAATCACTAATGGTGAATCTTTCAAAAAGAAGGAGCTAGCAAAGATTAAAGATAAGCTGCCTTCTACAAATGTAATGATTTCATCCATTGCTTTCAGTGACACCATCACAGCAGCTGAAAATGCACCGATCATTACTAGTGTTGGTGCAGGGATAGAAGGGACTTCTTCCTTCATCTGTGAAGACTCTGTTGCTTGATAGCTATCCTGCTGAGCTTGTGCAGGACATTCAGCAGCAGGCACGTGTGGTAGCATATCGAGCACAGGAATGTGTTGCTTGGACCTTCGAGACTATGTACCTGTAGATGCAATATTACCAGAGGTTATTAGAGAATAAATCAGCAGACAAGTAAATACTTCTATCATTTTCATTATAAACTATTTCTCATAAGCAATGACATTTTTATAGCTATTTCAGTGATTTTTCGTACATGGTTTCTCACTAATTTTAAATAGTTTTAATGTAATTAGACATTTTTTTCTATTTTTTACTATGTCCTGATTTGAAACAAATTATGAGAATGTCATCAAGTAGTTAGAAGAATAAAGATGATGCTCTTATTAGAACTACTGAGATAAGAACTAAGGTATATGAAACCTTGTTCCAGACATTCCATCAGTGCTCATTGCTGAAAAGAGATATAATGACACCAGAAATATATAAATAAAAAATGATAACATCAGAGAGATATATAAAGGAAATAATAACATCATGCATGTCTCCCACCCTCCTGCGCCGTCGCTGCACAAGACTTTCTTCTTCCTCTCACCCCTATTCTGACCAACTTTTTTTATGCAAGAGTAACCAGTTCTCCTAATCATTCATTCCTCTCTCTGAACTCCCTGCTTGTCTCTGTATTTCAACATACTATGGCTTGACTCTACTTAATAGGGAGGTCTTATGATATTAGTCCCTGACTTTTGGCTAACTCTTTTATTCTCTTAGGGGACTGGCAATAATAGTAAGCTTTTTTTGTTTTCATTATTTTTGTTGCCCTTGCCTGACTTCCCCCCTCTTACATACACATAAATTATCAATTATAACATATGTCAATTACTATAATGCAATGGGTCAAATTTGTTCATGTCAAAAAATATATATTTCTTTAAAATTGTAATGTATAACATGTCTTGCTGAGATTCAACTTACTTGAAATGCAAGGTGCAGAATGCATCCCGATATGCACAACCCTCATTCTGGTGACCACTTGCTGCATTGGTAGGCTCTTCTGCATTATCACTTTGTTGCAATGACACTGAAACTTCAGCCATTGTACCTCCAGAAGAGGAACATTCTGCTCTTTTCAAATATTGTGAAACATACCACATCTTTGTATGATCTTGCAGACCTTGAGATGTGGGCTCACTCGTACCTCGCCATGCAGAATGTGGAATCACTTTAGTTGCCCTATTCCTCATTAACAATACTGCATGCCTTCTGTGGGCTTTGAAAAATAATAATTGAATAACTGATTAACTCTGTCTTGTTATCTAGTTATTTGGTCTATACTTCCTAATCATAAAACCTATTCATAGTTACAGAGCTTATAACTCAGCTGATGTTATGACTATGTTCAGCTATCAACCATATTGTTTGACTACTGTCCGCTTCCACTTCCCCCGGGGCCCACCTTCCTCGTTCCGCCATTCACCTCTCCACCGTAGCTATTTACCGCTTCATGGCCTCCACAGGCTTCTTCAGTGGCGTCCACCGCCTCCCCCCTCATGACGCGGCAGTGTAACTCCAGTCTCTCGTCCTTGACATCCGAACTCGTCACGAGACTCTCCACCTACTCAGCAGCGTCCTCCATGATCAGTGGTATGGTTTCTCCACATACCTCTCTCCCGATCCTTCCGCGGTTATCACACGCTGCATTCCGAAACAGGGAGTCCAGACCAATTAGACAGGGTTCCTCCATGTCGTCCACAGAGACTGTCAGCTTCTCCACAACGCCACCCACCGCGATCGTAGACATCACGGGGCCTGGTAGCGTCATACAGTGGCCAGTCACGCCACACAGCTGCCGTTACAACTCAGGGTGCTCTTGGGCTGCCACAACTTCTCTCACTTGTGAGAATCCTGCTACCAGCTCCCTTATTTGTGCTGCCTGCTGGTCTATTTTCTCCGTTAGCCCCTTTATTTCTGTCATCAGGGCTTGAAGCAACGTCATCGCGGCGGAATTTTCCTCTCTAGCCAATGTGACATCACTAGCCTCGCCTGCAGACACAGAGGCGTCGTCCCTGCCATCTTGTTGTCTGCGTTCATCCTCCATTTCGCTACTACAACACTCGGCTAGTCACTCTGCACCAAGGATATTATAATCAAGGATGAAGTGATCGAATTGGCGAAATTGAGGAAAATGTTCATGCCGTCAGTGGACACTAGAGGGCAGCAGTAGTGGAGAGTAGTGAAGGGGAGGGGGACCCCTGGGCCCGGCCAGCTGTTGACGCCACACAACGGCAACGCTCCACTGGCACCATCACATCCAAAATGTCCCCACGCACAACAACAACAAGGAACAGTTCTTGCTGCTTTTGTGACGAAAACTGAACAACTTCTCCACGGATGCGCCTTCATCTATTCCCTAAAAACACTAGAATATATATATATATATATATATATATATATATATATATATATATATATATATATATATATATATATATATATATTGTTACGAAACGAGGGGGCAAGAAACAAAGCTAAAGTTTACGTTACTTTAATAACTGACCATGTTGATAAATTGCCTCAAAGTGGCTTCTCAAGCTGAAGGTAAACCCTATTCGTACATATCCAGTATTCTCAAAAAAAGAAGAAAAAAAAAAAAGAAAAAAAAATATATATATATATATATATATATATATATATATATATATATATATATATATATATATATATATATATAGATAGATAGATAGATAGATAGATAGATAGATATAGATATAGATATATAAAGTGCTAGTTAAAACACTTAGCAAATATTTAATTAACCAACCGACACACTACAATTAGAATTAATTGACAATAATTTCCATTCACAAAGTAATAAACCGCCAATAACATAAGCTACTGTGTGTTAGCAGCAGGCCAACACACAATGCAAACTCTTCGTCTAGAATAAACAATGATAGTACCACTAATATTAATGGGGGAGACGACACAAAAATACTACCTTATAAGTACAAAACAGAACTTAAAAGAATAATGCTTCTTCAAACAACAATAAGCTTGGATGAATATGGAACTAGTTATCTTTACAAAACAATAATGGGAGAGAAAAATAAAGACTACTATACCTGATTCCCATTACACTAGTAAACACCACGTAATGTACACGCCAACACCCTAGCTTCCCAGGGAACCAATGTGAGGTCTTATCGCTCGGTGCACCGCCAATGTCTGCCGGCTCGAACCTAGGAGCTGGCTTACAATACTTCGCCCACCCCTTAAATGGGGGTGGTCTAAGGACACCGCCTGTGTTCTGAGACAGTGGTGAAAAAGCTTCAATAACTCGTATAGTTAGATTGTTATTCCCAAAGGTGGAACCCGCAACACGCCCCCACCCAAGAAAGAATTTTTACAGGAAAATTCGTTCTTGTGTGAAGCAAGAAAAATAACAAACAAACAAACAAACAAAAACGTCTCTGCCTACTTCCGAGACAAACAATCGGCAATTACATTATCTGTCCCCTTAATATACTTAATGTCCAGATCATACGACTGCAAAAACAGACTCCAACGGGCCAATCGTTGATTCTTGGTTCCCAAACCATTAAGGTATTTTAGGGGGTGATGATCAGTATACACCTTAATTGTAGGACCAAAAGCTGGAACATAAATAGAAAAATGTTGCAGAGCGAGGATCAGGGCTAGGAGTTCCTTCTCAATAACAGAGTAATTTCTCTGAGCTGAAGAAAACTTCTTACTGTAATAGCAAACAGGATGCTCCACTCCCTGGTCGTCCTCCTGCAATAACACAGCACCAGCTCCTACATTGCTGGCGTCAGCAGCAAGAACAAATGGTTTCTGAAAGTCTGGGGCTAACATAACAGGATAACTTGTTAAAATGTCCTTTGCACCCAAGAAGCTCTGTTCACACTTATCATCCCATAGAAATTCTGGTCCTTTCTCAACAACTCCGTGAGAGGGGCAATTATTGTGGCAAAGTTTTTCAAGAACCTCCGGTAAAATCCTATGCACCCAAGGAATCTACGGAGTTCACGTCTATTGTTAGGTTGGGGAAAGTCTCTTATGAGGGGAAGTCCTTTTTAAGGACCTTATTTTACATTTTCATCTCCTGTGCCTTTAATTTTTTGTCTACAGTAATGATTTTTTCACATTTTATGTAGAGTTTTATGTTGTACCTCTGATATAATTTTCATTAATTTGGTGCAAAAAGTTTACAAATTAAAAAAAAAAATTCGTTTTTTTTTACATATGCGCAGAAAAATTATATTAACTGAAAAGTATTCATAGTAGAAGAATATCCTTTGTGTGAGAGTTGAAAGACACCCCAAGAAACTATTTTAACCATTTGAATTTTTAATATCTCAAGTATAAGAGCACAAAATTAAAAATCAATTTTAGGAAATTTTTCTTTCTGTAAAAACTACAGAAAAAAAATCACAGATCTTAAGAGCTGATGAATTTAAAAATTTCAAATGGTTAATTTTGAAGATATGTCTTTGCTGAGTGTTATGATGCAAAAAAAATAAAAATCGCCCCATTAGGAGTCGAGATATATAATGAAATGCACCAAAATTTTCATTTCGAGAAAAAAGCACTTTTATGTTTAGGTGACAATGTACGCTACAAAGATGTTTTCTAGAGCAACAGAAATATGTTTTCTTACTTGCCTGACTCTTCTGATGATGTTCAAGAGTTCTGATTTCAAAGGAAATTCTTTCAGGGTCATCTCAGGTAACCCTACGGGGAAAATGTGCCCATTCTTGATTTTCCTTGAAATACATTTTGGCACCTGGTCCCCTTTTGTCTTTTATAATACATATATAGGTGTGCATATATGTATTATAAAAGACAAAATATTAGTCCCTCAGAGGGGAAGGTATCATTGGGCGCCACCCAACTCTTTGTTGCCAGGTTAGGCCTATGGAGGCCTAGCTGTCAAAGCCACCTGGCTGACAGTCTGCAGACAGCGGGCCTTTATTGTTTTTTTTCTTCTTAGCTTAGTTGAGTTTGCCAGATAACAATTTGAGGCGGTGGGCAGCAGGTGTCTCCTGCCTCTCCTCTGCTGCTGCTGGCGCGGCGCGATCAGCTGACGTCGACGGTGTTGCCACACCGGCGGCTCTCTTTTTTTCCCAATAGGCTTTCCATACCCTCTTAGCGTTCTCAGCCCTGGCCACTGAACCTCTCTTTCGTTTTCCCATGATTAGGCACAAGAATAAAGGCACTTGAAAGCCGTAAATCAATGAGAAACGTAAAATCAACAGGTGGGAGACAGACAGGCGTGCGTACTTCCCTCCTCTCGCACCGATCGATAACTAAGGAGCGGTAGGAGCCTCGGCGCCACGGGGCCCCCACCTCCCTCACCCTCACAGAAAGTGTAAAAATCATCGTACAATACATAAAAATCACGAAAAAAACGGAGAAAATAGGTGAAAAAGAAGATATACAAAGAAGAGTGACAACACGTGTTTAAATACCCAGCGCGGAGCGTAGTAGACCTTTAAATTTTAAAGGCCACCAGACGCCCTAGCGTCTGGCAGAGGTGCACGCCACGACCGCATGGCCAGTCAGAGTGATATCACGCAAAAAAAAAAAAAAAAATGACATTTTTCACTGAAATCTATGGCTTTCGCCCATAATTATGGCCTCCACCTTCAAGTCAGGCGGTATAACGACACCATGTCCCACGACAAAACCTAAGTACTGAACTTGGGCTCTCACAAAGTCACACTTTTTCAGGTTTGCCATCAATCTGGCTTCCGAGAGTCTTGACAAAAACTCCCTTAACTCGCACAAATGTTGTTCCCAAGTGTCAGAAAATATTACTACATCGTCCAAATACACAACACAATTACTCAGATCCTGGGTTACTCTGTTCATCAGCCGCTGGAAGGTCGCTGGCGCATTCTTCATCCCAAAAGGCATTACATTACACCTATACGTTTGGCCATTCGCCACAAAGCATGATACTGCCTTAGCACGCTCCGTGAGGGGAACCTGCCAGAACCCCTTTTTCAAATCAATTTTAGTGATATACTTGGCCGCACCCACACGGTCAATGCTGTCCTCCAGACGAGGCAATGGGTATGTATCGGTCTTGGTTAACGCATTCACTTTTCGATAATCAATACAAAAACGTGCAGTACCGTCAGGCTTGGGCTGTAGGGTGACCGGGGAACTCCACTCACTAAGGCAGGGCGAGATTAGGTCGTGGTCCAGCATATACTTAATCTCCTGCCGCAGTAGTCCAATGTGACGAGGGCTGACTCGGTAAGGCGGCAACTTAATAGGATCGGCATCTCCCACGTCAACGTCATGCTGCACCCACCCGGTTCTCCCTGGGCCATTGGCGAACACGTACTTCAAGGATGACAACAGGGAAGTCAGCTGGTCGGCCTGGTCACGAGGTAGATGGTCGAGTTTGGACTGCAGCGTGGACTCAGATTCCTCGTTCTCGGACCAACTGCAGTCTTGAAAGTCGCATGCCACATCCACCTCGCAGCCGGCATCGTCAACCCCAACAGCAACAGTAATGACGTGCTGCACATTGGCCTCAGTACCAGGTAGTCGATGATAGGGCTTGAGCATACTGTATTTATGTGGCAGAGCTGGTGGGACTTGCGTCGATCAGGTGTCTTCACCACATTGTCCACTTCACCTACTCTCCTCTCCACGACGTAGGGACCACTGTACTGGGCAGCCAGAGGTTTGCCTTGGAGTGGTAGTAAGGCAAGAACCTCTTCACCGACCTGGAACTCACGTGGTTGGGCCTTCTTGTCATATCTCCGCTTCATGCGAGCCTGAGCGGTTTCCAAGTTCTCCCGGGCCAGCTGTAGAGTCTCGTTGATGCGGGTCCGGAAGTCCACTACATATTGGAGAAGACTCCTGCTGGCATTATCATGACTGCTTCACGCCTCTTTAACCAAGCTCAAGGGACCCCGACCTCGGTGGGCGAATACGAGCTCGTTAGGAGAGAAGCCCAGATTTTCCAGTGGGACTTCCCTAGTGGCAAAGAGTAAGAATGGTACTCCCTTATCCCAATCACGCTCATGCTCCATGCAGTATTTCTTGATCATGGTTTTAAGGGTCTGGTGGTACCGCTCCAGGGCACCTTGAGTCTCTGGATGATATGCACTCGACTTCAAATGCCTAAGCCCCAATTCAGCCAACACCTGCTGAAACATATTGGAACAGAAATTACTACCCCTATCCGACTGAATCTCCTGAGGCAGTCCAAACCTAGTAAAGAAGTTCAATAAGGCATTGCTAACATTTTTAGCTTTTATGGACCGAAGGGGAAATGCTTCAGGATACCTGGTAACGGGATCCATAATTGTCAACAAATATTGGCAACCAGTAGAGGTAGGAGGCAATGGGCCAACAATGTATATAATTAATCTAGAAAATGGAGGTTGGGTGATAGGAATGGGGATGAGAGGAGACTTCGGTGGCGGCCGGTTCGGCTGGCCCACGACTTGGCAGGTGTGGCAACACTTAACATAACCAGCCACGTCTGTTGCCATCATGGGCCAGAAGAACTCTGCACGCAGCCTCTCCAAGGTCTTCCGGACTCCTAAATAACCTGCAAAAGGCGTGTTATGGGCAAGGTTCAACAAATCCTGCCTACACTTATTTGGTACAACAATTTGGTGGTAATCCCACATCCCACCCTCAACATTAACATGTGGGGGTCTCCATCTTCTCCATAAAATATCATCTTTCACATAAAAACAGGTTCCCTTTTCCTTCTCTAAGGTTTCAACAGCCGTACTCCGTAATTTCTGAACTTCAACATCATGAGCTTGCAATTCTCTAAGTTTCTGTACATCAACTTTATCTATGGTAACAGTTTCATCCTGAACTACATTATGTTCAACATCATCATCAGCCATAAAGGTGTCACACACTGCAATGTCGTTGTCCGAGGAAACTCTATCTCCTGTCAGAACGTCAGTAGGCTGAAAGGGAGTGGGGACGACAACACCGACGGGTTCCTCCTCGCATCGTCTCTCCTCTTCCCGGAACATAGACCTGGTTACAGCACAGGCCGGGAACACTTCAAGATCTATTACGTTATTTTCCTTATTAACATTAGTAGACACAGGCACTCTGGTTAGCACAGGGACACTCACGTCGTCTCCTCTAACCAGATCATTACTGAGGATGAGATCTACTCCATCCTCAGGCAAATTATCCACAACCCCAACCCGTGCCTTCCCACTGTACAAATCACACATATCACACGCAAGCAAGGGCACTGTCAACGCTCCTGTGACCCCTTTAATTAATATAAATTCATCACCCCCTACATCAACATGGTTTGGTCTCACCCATAAAGAAATGGAAGAGCCGGTGTCTCGCAAGATCCGGGTCGGGTACTTCACACCTTCCAGCTGAACTGTTCCAGAAAACAGGTAGGGGGCATAACTCACATCAAGTGTAACATCACTTGTCACAGCCTGCACTACGCCTCCTGAAACAGCAGACTCCAAGGCAGCATCTTTGCTACAAACTCCACCTGCAGGGACATTTCTAGCCTGGACAGGGGACAAATTATCAACAGAGGAGCCCTTACAATTATTATGGTTCTCTGCAGTAACAACAGGAGTACTACTGGTAGATACATAACAGTTCGGCCGGATAGTGCCCGCCTTTTTCCAGCACCTATCTACTGTGTGACCTTGTTTACCACAATAAGTACATGAAAACCGGTGATGTTGAGTTTTAGGTGGATTGTGTGTGTGTGTGTTTTGTGAGGCACTGGCGGAGTTAGAGGGACTACTCACCTTGGTTTCCTGAGAGGTATCTACATTAATATCAGACTGATTAGTTTCAGTGGTATCCTTACCCTTAGGCTTAACATGCTTACGCACTAAGTAATAATTATCGGCATAAACTGCGGCTTCATAGGCAGTTTTTACCTTTTTGTCAGCCAGGAATAGTTGTAAGTCAGGTTCCATTTTACCCATGAAATTCTCCAGAATAATTAGCTCCTTCAACTCATCCTAATCTCCCATAACATGTTCACTATTCATCCAAGCTCTAAATTGTTCTCTCAAACCACGACAGAAATCCGAGTGAGTCTCGTGTGGGCGTTTTCTACAATTTCGGAAACGTTGCCGATAGGCTTCGGGCTGAAACTCGTAAGAACGGAGAACTGCGTCTTTTAAAGTCTCGTAATTCTGAGCACGAAGAACTAGCACCGAGAACAGCCCAGCGCAGCCCG
>JAHFWG010000153.1:88105-103721 GCA_020233015.1 Callinectes sapidus | reverse complement strand
ATAGATAGATAGATATAGATATAGTTATTTATTTATTTATTTATTTATGTATTTATTTATTGATTGATTGATTGATTGATTTATATATTTATATTATACACATATGAGATTGTGTAGCAGTTGTTTGTGTGGCGTAAAGGAACTCACATGAGACATCTATTGGCCACTCAATAAAATATCGTATATAAATTATAAATAACTTAAATTATAAATTTGGGGAGGGGTATTTTGAATCCAGCGTAAATTCGAAAACACGTAAAACGAATTAGCGTAAAACGATAGGTTCCTGTATATCAAAGGCACACTACTGTCATATTTCAGTAGGTTGAAATGATTTCTCTCTCTCTCTCTCTCTCTCTCTCTCTCTCTCTCTCTCTCTCTATCTATATCTATATATATATATATATATATATATATATATATATATATATATATATATATATATATATATATATATATATATATATATATATATATATATATAATCGACTTTTATTAATGGATTGATTCCATTATAGAGACATCGCTCCAAATCAAAAGAATACAAATGTGTTCCTGATAGATACAGCATGTAATGGTCGTCCAAAATTCCGTGCCTGGTGCTCAGTTGAAAGGTATTTTTTGCCCAGTTTTACTGTTATACTAACGTTATCCAGGTGACCTCTAATGAAGAACTTTGATCCCAGCATTTATGAACCGTTGCCCCGAGTAGAGAACCTTCCTAACCTTGGACCCTCACCAAAATTTGATTCCATAATGCTTTAAAATCCTAACTCTATGAATGATTTCAATAGATATGTTGTATTGGATATAAATTAGTGTAGGTTTGTTTGTTTTTTATAGCTGAATACTTCTAAGCACCGACGAATGATAAATGAATGTAAGATCTCATGAAATATATTCAATAATGTAATGTAACTTTTTTTTCTCTCCTTGGAGTTGGGCCAAAGTCAACAAAAATCTGCAGACCTGGTTCGTAATGACATCGCCAAGAATAACCGACTTCGAAGGTTTTCCCAGCAAGCTTCTTCAAAACTACCCTAATTTGAACATTGTTGGAGCAGATGTTGAGAAGATGGTTGAAGACACGCCACTCAAGCACCTTTTTTATTCCAAGAAGTGGACACATAATAACAGTATGGAATTTCGCTCAGCAGTAATTTCGTTCTATATCTTTTTATCTATTTCTGCATCTATTTTTTTCTTTTTTTATTCATCATTTACTTTCGATGGTCACATGAAAAGCGATGCATTTAGCATGGTATGGTCATATCTGGAAAATTGTGTGTATATATAAAATTAGATGATATGAAAATTTTAGAAGCAAAAACACCAGGAAATTATCTGACTTTAAAGGAATATGTTTTCATTGATTAAAATGGTGTCTCCAGAGTGTCATATATATATATATATATATATATATATATATATATATATATATATATATATATATATATATATATATATATATATATATATATAATAAGGGATATAACTATTACCAATAAAACGATAAACCTCGGTAAAAACTATATGTATATAATTCTCTCTCTCTCTCTCTCTCTCTCTCTCTCTCTCTCTCTCTCTCTACTCTCTCTCTCTCTTCTCTCTCTCCAGATTAATATTATATATTATATCACTATATATATATATATATATATATATATATATAATATATATATATATATATATATATATATATATTATTCACGTAAGAGGGGGGAGCTGGTCTTGACACCTCCTTAAATAAAATCAAGTCATAGGAAGAAGCAGGTAGGGAGTTCTAGAGTTTACTAGAGAAATGGATGCATGATTGGGCATGATTGGACTGGTTAACTCTTGCATTAGGAGTTTGACAGAATAGGAAGAAAAAAATCTTGTAGGACAAGACTGCAGAAGGGAAGGCATGCATTTAGCAAGATCAGTAAAGTAGTAAACATGACAATAAACAGAGAGAGAGAGAGAGAGAGAGAGAGAGAGAGAGAGAGAGAGAGAGAGAGAGATAGCTTCACACACACACACACACACACACACACACACACACACACACACACAGAAACATGCACAGACTGAACATGGTAGTGTATATTCACATGTGACATTGACAAAACTACCATATGGTCGTCGTCATGGCTATGAGTCATATGTGTGTATTCCCACCGCTACCTCCCTCCCCGCACCCCGCTCTCCACAATGGCCCCAGATACTGCCAGAAATCCATTTTTTGGTGAAAAATGCTTAGAAATATGGTAACTACAGTACATTTTGTGTTACAGAATTGCGAATTGAAATATAGCGTAGATATTATTTAAGGAAAGTAAATTTTTTCCTGATATTGCCGCACCACGGGAGCCCCTCTTAATCCCATAGCCGCAGTTTCTGGGTTAATAGCGTCGCCTGCATCATCTGCCGCGAGAGCTACCTACCAGTCAAAGTTGTCACTCTCCGAACAAACACAGCCTGCATCGGACAATCTTCCGGACCACGGACATTGACCAAAAAATTGAAAGTCCGATCAACTGAGGTCCGTAAAAACGAAGGCTGACTGTATATCTTCATTGGTAAATAAGTTTGCCCGTGACCAGAGTAGAAGGTCACATTGACTGGGGTGGTAGATGGGAGGTGACATGGGTTGGGGGCTGATGTAAGCGAGGCAGCTAGGGGCCGGAGTGAGAGAGAGAGGTGTTCACGGCGGAGAAGTTGGCTGACTGGCAGGAAGGCGGCATCAGCTGCCACATGTGTTTGTGTTCGAATTCAGAGGCCGCATTCAGATTGGAGGTGAAAATTTGTTCGCCAAATGTGTTCGGATTGGAAAGTGTTCGAGTCAAAAGGTGTTCGAATCAGGAGATAGCACTGTAATAGATTACATCAAAGTCGATTAATTTCCTTGTTTTTTAACTTTGTCAAAGTTGAAAATCCAGCTTCACACAAGTATGTAGTTGTAAATGGGATCAAAAGCCAGATACTTTCCCTACTCAAATGTGGATATTCCTTGGAAACATTTATCCAGAATGATGACGGGGATGATGACCGGTTCCTGATTCTTAATGATAAATCACTTGTCAGATGCAGAAGCTCATTTTCTTGATCAGGTGTAAGGTTCAGCCATACAACAGCCTCGGGACTTTCAAAAGCGAAAGGGTCTTTCACCCAGTGCTTGTCTCTTAAAGCTTTTAAGTTTTCTTCAGGAAAATACTGTTCAAAACTTTTCAACAAAGAATGAAGGTGCAGCTGTATATCGCATTTCAGTTTCTTCAGGTTTTCTTCATTGGTGTTGTTTTCTTCAATATGCTGCAAAAGTGTTGGAAACATGTAGAAAAGAGGCTGATCAGCTGTAAGCCTTACTTTCCACAGCATTATTGACTTCTTAAATGTTTCTATCTGCTCACTGTGTCGTAACACATCGTTTTCTCTACCTTGCAGTTTTAGATTCAGCTCATTCAGTTTTTCAAAAATGTCTGTTAAATATGAAACTTTTAAGATCCAGTCATCATTGGAAAACAAGTTTGCCAAACTAGATTTTTTCTCCAGAAGGAGAATTTGAATTTCCATCCTTAGTTCATAAACTCTTGCTAGAATTCTGCCAGGGGAAAGCCACCGAACTTCTGTGTGATACAAAAGGTGTGAATGATCAGCTCCCATCTCCAGGCACAAGAGTTCAAACAACCGACTGTTAATCCTTTAATTATGTTGATAACTTTCACCACATCATTCAAAACACTTCTGAAACTGTCTGGGATACCTTTGGCAGCCAGTGCTTCACGGTGGATGAAGCAATGTTTCCATGTTACATATACCATTACCGGCTGCTTCTGATACTTTAGTCACAACCCCACTGTTTTTCCCAGTCATGTTTGCTGCTCCATCAGTTGTGATTCCTTTGCAACTGGCCCAGTACAGTTTGTACATTCCAACTATGCAGTCATTCAATACTCGGTATATCTGTGACCCTGATGCATGCGTAGGTAAGGTTAAGCAGCAAAGCATATCTTCCAGGAAGGCATTCTCATGTACGTATCTCACATACACCAAGAGTACTGCACAATTAGATATATCAGTACTTTCGTCAAAGGGAAGGAGCATCTGTTTCTGAAAATAAGCTAGAGGAAATAAAAGATGCCTGCAAAAAGCAGCATGAGGAGGAAAAGGTTAACTTTGTGGAGGTGATAAGTGATTAAGGAAAAGGATGAGTTGGTAAGGGACACAGTGGATAAAAAAAAAAAGATGCATGGTTATTTGGGGGCTGCCAGAAAAAAAAACCCTGTAAAATTTGTAAGAGAGAGGGAAGAGGAGGAATTGGCAAAGAAAATAATTGACATAGTCCAAGATAGGGAGCAGGGACTGGAAAAAGAGGTGGAAGAAGTACACAGGATTGGAAGATACAATGAAGGAGGAAAAGACCACTGAAAGTGAAACTGAGATCTCAAACAACAGTAGAGGAAATCTTAGCGAGATCTGGGAGGCTGGCTGAAAATACAAAATACAGGAATATTTGGATAAAGAGACATGAATATGGAAGAAAGGGAAAAGAAAGGGATCTGAGAGGTGAGGCTAAAGAAAAAAAAATGAGAGGAGGACAGAGACCGAGAAGAAGAAATTTTGTTGGAGGGTATTAGACATGAAGCTGAGAAAATGGTATATTCGGGAGACGGTAGAAACACAGCAGCGGACGGTGGAAGCACAGGAGGAGGGAGAGTCTCTGCTTTGAGAGTTATGTATACAAATACAGATGGGATACTATCAAGTGTGCTAGAGGTGAGAGATTATCTAAAGGAAAGTAAACCAGATGTTTTGTGTCTGACTGAGACAAAATTGAAAGAGGAAATTAATCTGAGCTTTAAGGAAGAGGGTTATAACAATTGGAGGAGAGATAGACAAGGAAAAGGAGGGGGAGGAATACTGATTATGGTTAGAGAAGATATATATGTGGAAGAAGTGCAGTATGGAGATAGTATGGTGGAGATCATAAGTATAATAATCAAGAACTGGGGGAAGAACCAGAGGATCATATTAACATATGTCCTACCAAAGACTAACGCGTGGAAAGTAGAGAAACACAAAGAAATGCAAAAAAAGGTGTTGGAGTGCCTGGACAGTATGATAAGAAAGGACAATAAAATACTACTAAAGGGAGATTTCATTTCCAAGAATGTTAGATGGGAGGAGATGGAAATATATGGAAATGCAGAACCATGGAGCTAAGAAATGCTGCAATTAGCTATGGTTAATACATTGAGTGGAGGAACCTACAAGATACCGGGGACAGGAGGAACTATCTTTACTAGACCTGGTGCTCTCAAAAAAGCAGGAGCCCCGTCCGAACGTAAAGTACTTGATCCCAATTGGGTAAGAGTGACCATGTGGTGCTAGAAATCAATTTGAAAGATTGGGAAATTTCAAAATACGAGGAAGATCATAAAAATGGACGGTTTAATAATAATGCAAAGGCAAATTTTACAGAATTAAGGAAATTTTTGAGGAGCATAAATTGGAAGGCACTCATGGAAGGTAAAACAGTACAAGAGAAATATGAAGCATTCTTGATAAAATACAACGAAGGTATACAGATGTATGTACCATTATATAAAGTAAGGAAGAGCAAATGAGTTTGGTATAATGCCAGATGTGCAGAGGCTAAAAAGATAAGTGTAAGGGATAAATCTTGGAAGAAACTAAAGAAACAAAGAAATGAAATTCACAGAGAGCAGTATAAGGAAGCAAGAAATGAATGCATCAGAATAAGAAGAGAAGAGGAAATGTTTGAAAAGGGTGTAGTGGAGAAATATGAAAAAGAACCCAAGATATTTTATAGATATATCAATGGCAAAATGACAAGCAAGGAGGCCATTGACAAGTTAGCAAAGGGAGGAAGGGTATATCAAACAGCGGAAAAGATGAGTGAACCCATGATTGAAAGTTTCAGATGTGTTCAGTGTAAAAATGGACTTTACAGAGCCTTACAGTGAAGTACAGCAGAAGGGGATGCAGAAAGTTTGGGTGCAGAGGCAAGAAATTGATAAATTGTTAGAGAAGCTGGAGGCCAGAAAAGCGATGGAACCCGATGGAGTGTCAAGTTGGACATTAAAGGAATGTAGAGAACAATTTGGGATGTGATTAACAGCTCACTGAAAGAAGTGAGTATAGTACCAATATACAAGGGAGGAAAGAAGACTGAGCCACTTAACTATAGACCAGTATCTCTAACTAGTGTTGTGAGCAAGATATGTAAAATAATAATAAAGGAACAGTCGGTGAAATATCTGGAAGAAAGTAAAATTGTAACAAACAACCAATATGGGTTCAGGAAAGGAAGGTCAAGTGTTACAAATTTACTCAGTTTTTACACAAGAGTAATAGATGTAGTTGATAATAGAGATGGGTAGGTGGATGCTGTGTACTTGGACATCAAAAAGGCATTTGATAAAGTTCCGCACAAAAGACTACTGTGGAAATTGGAACATATAGGAGGACTGAAAGGGAAACTACTAAAATGGATGGGAGACTATCTAAAGGATAGAGAAATGAGGACAGTAATCAGAGACATCTATGCAAGCTAGAGTGGTGTCACAAGCGGAGTACCACGAGGGTCGGTGTTAGCACCCATTATGTTCCAGACATACATAAATGACATGCAAGAAGACTTAAACATTTATATAAATCTGTTCGCTGATGATGCTAAATGATTAAGAGTAATAAAGAGCTATACAGACTGTATGGAGCTGCAGAGAGATATTGACAAGATACATGAGTGGAGCAAGAGGTGGAAACTAGAATTCAATGCAAGGAAGTGTCATGTGATGGAAATGGGAAAGAGTAAGAATAGACCAACATGGGAGTATAAAATAGGAGAGGAAGTGATAATGAAGAGCAGGGAAGAGAAGGACTTGGGAGTGATTTAACAGGATTCCCTGACCCCCAAACGGCATTTAAGTGGGATATGCGGCTCGACACACAGAATGTTAATGAATATTAGGGTGGCATTCCATTATATGGATAAAGATATGATGAAAAAAATTATAGCCACTATGATACGTCCCAGGTTGGAGTATACAGCAGTAGTGTGGTCTCCACATAAAAAGAAAGATGTAACGAAGCTGGAAAGGATTCAGAGGGCAGCTACAAAGATGGTACCGGAGCTGAAAGATTTAACATAATATTATGAGGAGAGGTTGATGGAAATGGAACTGCCTACCTTACAAGACAGACGAGAAAGAGGATATCTAATAACGATGTATAAAATAGTGAACCGCATTGACAAGATTGACAAACAGGATCTGGTCGTACTAAAGGAAGATGATGGTGGAATGATAAGAGGGCATTCAAAGGGGATCAGAAAAAGACAATGTTTGAGAGACATTAAAAAGTACAGCTTTCCGCATGGAACTGTGGGTGTTTGGAATGGATTAAGTGAAGAGCTTGTTGCAGCAGCAAATGTGCAGAAATTTAAGGAAATGTTGGATAGATATAGATATGGAGACAGGACAATATGAGCCCTGCTCGAGCCCTGTATAATACAACTAGGTAAATACACACACACACACACACACACACACACACACACACACACACACACGCACGCACACACACACACACACACACACACACACACACACACACACACACACACACACACACACACATACACAAATGCAAAGTTCATGCCAAAAAATAACAAAGTAACCTTTCACCGCGTCACCACCCCCTTTCCCTCATCCCCCCTATCTACCCGCCAGTATACCACCAAAATTTGTGCGAGAAATAACAAAGTAGCCTATCACCGCGTCGCTACCCTCTCTCCCTCATTCACCCTACCATCAATCCGTCAGTCTTGTTTGTACCTTGTTCAACATGGTTTTGTATTTTTACCAGCAAAAATAATGATTTTATTTATAAAGACTGCTTCAGAAATATTTTATTCAATTTAGGGCAGTAACGCACTATCAATTTCTGGTAACGGTAACGCAGTAACGCGGGCCGCTATAAGGAAATTAAAATCGATATCATACTACCTGTCCGGCGGTAACGCGCCCAGTTCAGTAGATTTTCTTCACTGCTTGAAGATGGTGGTTAAAAATGTTCGCAATAAATAACATTAGTTAATTTCGTCAAACATAAATTACGAAAATATATATTTTACATATATGATTTAACCATTTTCGTGTTAAATCCAGTTAATTGGAGAACCTTTTTTTTTTTTTTTTTTTTTTTTTTTTCTCAGACCATATGCGCTATGGTCTGCTACCTTAATTGGAAAACGGCGTGCAGGAAGAAACTCTACATAATGTCACATTTTTTGCTGTACATAGCTACAAAGTGTCATTGATGTGTTTCTTGATAGCGTCTGTGCTGTATATCTCTCACCTAACTCCTCTGACTATAGCAAATTCTTTGACTACTTAACTTCTTAATTGGAGCACATTCTGAATGTCTTTCTTTTTGCGGAGATCTCCATTCTTGGAGACTTCAATGTTCACCACCAGCTTTGGCTTACCTCTCCTTTCACTGATTATCCTGGTGAACTTGCCTATAACTTTGCTATCCTACATGACCTAGAGCAACTCGTGCAACACCCTACTCGTATTCCTAATCGTCTTGGAGATACGTCAAACATTCTTGACCTTTTCCTAACCTCTAATCTTTCTGCTTATGCTGTCACCCTTTCTTCTCCGTTGGGTTCCTCTGATCACAATCTCATATCTGTATCTTGTCCTATTTCTCCAATTCCTCCACAGGATCCTCCAAAGCGGAGGTGTCATTGGCATTTTGCTTCTGCTAGTTGGGCAGACCTGAGGAGGTATTATGCTGATTTTCCCTAGAATGATTACTGCTTCCGTGACAGAGACCCGTCTCTGTGTGCTGAACACATAACAGAGGTGATAGTGTCTGGCATGGAGGCGTACATTCCTCACTCTTTTTCTCGACCTAAACCTTCCAAACCCTGGTTTAACACAGCTTGCTCTTGTGCTCTCCATGATAGAGAGGTGGCCCACAAAAGGTACTTGAGCCTTCCATCACCTCATCACTCTCACGCGTTTTATTTTTCTGCCCGAAATCATGCCAAGTATGTTCTTCAACTTGCCAAACACCCCTTCATTCTCAGAAAGTGTCAAAATCTTTCCAGATATAACTCCCCTCGAGACTTCTGGCATCTAGCCAAAAACCTCACCAACAACTTTACTTCTTCATCTTTTCCTCCTTTAGTTCAACCAGATTGCACCAATGCCATCTCATCTATCTCTAAAACTGCACTCTTCGCTCAAACCTTTGCTGATAACTCTACCTTGGACGATTCCGGGCTTGTTCCTCCTTCTCCTCCCTCTGACTACTTCATGCTACCTATTAAAATCCTTCGTAATGATGTTTTCCATGCCCTCTCTGGCCTAAACCCTCGGAAGGCTTATGGATCTGATGGGGTTCTTTCTATTGTTCTCCGAAACTGTGCCTCCGTGCTTGCACCTTGCCTAGTCAAACTCTTTCAACTTTGTCTATCTACAGCTACCTTTCCTTCTTGCTGGAAGTTTGCCTACATTTAGTCTGTTCCTAAAACGGGTGACCGTTCTAATCCTTCAAACTACCGTCCTATTGCTTTAATCTCCTGCTTATCTAAAGTTTTTGAATCTATTCTCAACAAGAAGATTCTTAAACACCTATCACTTCACAATCTTCTATCTGACCGCCAGTATGGCTTCCGCCAAGGCTGCTCTTCTGGTGATCTTCTGGCTTTCCTTACTGAGTCTTGGTCATCCTCTTTTAGAGATTTTGGTGAAACTTTTGCTGTAAGCCTAGACATATCAAAAGCTTTTGATAGAGTCTGGCACAACGCTTTAATTTCTAAACTACCCTCCTGTGGCTTCTATCCTTTCTACAACTTCATCTCAAGTTTCCTTTCTGATCGTTCTATTGCTGCTGTGGTAGACGGTCACTATTCTTCCCTTAAATCAATCAACAGTGGTGTTCCTACAGGATCTGTCCTATCACTCACTCTCTTCCTATTATTCATCAATGATCTTCTAAACTTCTTGCCCTATCCACTCCTATGCTGATGATACCACCTTGCACTTTTCCACGTCTTTCCATAGGAAGTACACAGCTCACGCAGGGAAGCCTCAGAACGCCTAACTTCTGATCTCTCTAAAATTTTTGATTGAGGCAAAGCAAACCTAGTGTTGTTTAATGCCTCAAAAACTCAATTCCTCCACCTCTCAACTCGATACAACCTTCCAAATAGCTATCCCCGCTTTTTCAGTGACACTCAACTGTCTCCTTCTGCACTAAACATTCTTAGTCTATCCTTTACTAGTAATCTAAACTGGAAACTTTACATCTCCTCTCTTGTTAAAACAACTTCCATGAAGTTAGGTGTTCTGAGCCGTCTCCGCCAGTTTCACTCACCTCCCCAACTGCTAACTCTATACAGGGGCCTCATCCGCCCCTGTATGGAGTATGATTCACATGTTTGGGGAGGGTCCACTCATACAGCTCTATTGAACAGAGTGGAATCAAAAGCTTTTCGTCTTATCAACTCCTCTCCTCTGACTGACTGTCTTCAGCCTCTTTCTCATCGCCGCAATGTTGCCTCTCTTGCTCTCTTTTACCGCTACTTCCATGCTAACTGTTCTTCTGATCTGGCTACCTGCGTGCCTTCCCTGCTCCCGCGGCCTCGCTGCACAAGACTTGCCTTTTCCTATCACCCCCTATTCTGTCCACCTCTCTAATGCAAGAGTTAACCAGTATTCTCAGTCTTTCATCTCTTTCTCTGGTAAACTCTGGAACTCTCTTCCCGCTTCTGTATTTCGACCTGCCTATGACTTGAACTGTTTCAAGAGAGAAGTATCATGTAGAGTGAGTGGTAAGGATACACAAATTGAGGCAAGGTACTTTATTCTCTAACGCTTCGGTATTAAACCATCTTCAGAGAAAATGTACAGACAATCAAAGACACGGCAGCTTATATACGCGTTAGCGGCTCAGCCCACAGGTCCACCTGGCGGAACGGGCTGTGATTGGCGGAAGCCAGTCAGAGTCAGTCTGGCCGCTGCCCGCGACAAAAACACGGATCCTCCCCTGTGATTGGTTGTGCTCTCGGTGTTAATGTAGGCAGACTCCACCAGTTTTCTTGTCTTTTTGGGGAGTCCGGTGTGCAGCATCCTGGCTGCCTCCCAATTCGGTAGGCATCAAGACACCTATCCCACCCATTCTTTTGGCACATGAATCCGGACTTTCCAGGGACCGGCACTAAAGTGGGCTTTTTCGTTTAAATTTTGTTGCCCTTGGCCGCCTCCCTTCTACATAAAAAAGACGCTTGAATTGATAATGTCTTTTTCATTATATCAAGGCAGTATGTATAGAGGCGCTTTCACTCCATTGAATCTTAGCTCATAACCCATTGTGCTGACAGACAGACACTCATCGTCATGTACCGAACTCTTTTCTTTTCTAAGTTGAAGTATGGGTGGGAGAATTATTATTCTGCTACTGAGTTTTGGTGTCTTGTATTGGATTTGGTGTACCATGCTGATGTTTGACTAGCAAGTTCCGCTTATCCCCAATCCCTATCTTACTGGTAGATACTTGTGTACTTCCATTGGACATACATTACCTGTCCTTGGTGTGAAGGTGCTGGTGACGAGTTCAACATCTTCCAAAGCCCCCCCTTTTTTTTCTATCAATCAATCAATCATGGGGGGCATACACCTGGGGGTGCGTTGCCTCGCCTACACTACGGCGCCACTCATGACCTCGCAAGTCTCCATGCAGGCTCCCTTCCCATACCGAGTGACTCCCAGCAGGAGGCATCGACTTGCCGCAGCCAAGAGTTCTGTGGGCGTCCCCTTGGCCTCGTCCAAGTTGGGTTGTCCCTTATGGAAACAACCCAATAAGCAGGATCGTCTTCCGGGTATCGCGCCACATGCCCATATAGCCGCAGTTGGCTCTGACGGACTATGCTAGTAATAGGCCTCGAATCTGTCTCACGGAACAATCGCTGATTTGACACAGTCATACCAGCGGTATCCCATGATCCTGCGAAGGCATCTAGTACCAAAGACATCAATTCGCCTCTTCAGGTCGGTGTTCAGTATCCATGTCTCACAACCATAGAGTAAGACTGGCATCACCAGCGACTTGAAGATCCGAATCTTTGTCTGTCTGCACAGCTATCGACAAGGCCAAATACTCGTGTTGAGCAAGTCCATAACGCCGTGGGCCAGGCCAATCCGCCGTGTGACTTCTTGGCTCGACCCACCATCGTTATGCACTACACTACCAAGGTATGTGAAGTTTTTCAAGATCTCAATGTCCTCGCCACACGCATGGACAGACTACTATTTCATCCAGTACGCCTCCAAACACCTGGACCTTGGTCTTGGCCCAGGAAACCTTGAGTCCCAAGGGCTTCACCTCCTCGTGCAGTGCCTCTAGATGCATTACCAGAACCTCCAGTGACTCATTGAAGATTGCTGCATTATCAGCAAAAACAAGATCTGTAATCTCGGTGTTGCCGACAGATGCTCCACTTTGTTCCACAACTCTGCCCAGTACCCAATCCATGCATATGTTGAAAAGTGATCGAGCAAGCACACAGCCCTGCCTCACACCTGTATTCACAAGAAGAAGCTGGACACACATTCTCCACACTTCACAGCACTTACAGTCCCGGAGCACAGGCCAGTTAATAGACCAATAATCCTTGCAGGAATCTATGGCCGTTTATAATGATTCACGCTCTCATCTACATACATCTCACCCGAGCTTAATTAAACCTTTGGTTTCAAAATTGTATCTATTATGGGGATATTGAATTTGCCTTCCTTCACTATATGCTTCTGTAGGTTTAGAGTCTATTATCATCTCTTCTCACACTTTTGTCTCCTTCCCCTATATTTCTAATTATTTATTTTTTTTTTTCTGTTTTGGATCATTCTTAAAACAGTCCAATAATGATAGTAATAATAGTGATAGTAGTAATGATAATAGTAATAATAATAATAGTACTAGTAGTAATAATGATGACAATAATAATAATAATATTAATAATTATTATTATTATTATTATAGCAGTAGTAGTAGTAGTAGTAGTAGTAGTAGTAGTAGTAGTAGTAGTAGTAGTAGTAGTAATAATATAATAATAATAATAATGATAATAATAATAATAATAATAATAATAATAATAATAATAATAATAATAATAATAATAGTAATAATAATAATAATAATAATAACTCCAGTCAAAATTTTTGAGAAAACCTAATATACACAGGATTATTTTTTTGTGTCATTCCTGGAATTAGCAGCTGGAGATTCGGCAGATATATGTAATTAACATCAAATATTTGGGGGGTCACAGACCTGAGTAGGTCTTGCCTTTTTCATTTGGGAATCGACCCCACTGAGCTTACTTTTTCTTTCCTTGTGTTTTCCTAGGTCAGCGTCCCTTTTATACAAAAAAAGTATCAGCTAGTTTGCACTCTATTCGAGCCTCCCACTTACCCACCTATTTCTACAGCGTGGCCTGTGGAGCTCCTGAGCGACATGATGCGCGTGCTCGTGTTGTGGCACTGGGGTGGGGTTTACAGCGATACCGACGTGGTCAGCATCCGGCAATTTGACCTTCCCCCAAACTCTCTCGGGTACGAGACAGTTCTTCAGATTGGCAGTGCTGTGTACAGTTTTGAAGCACAGCAGTCTGTTATTTGGCATCTCATGGAGGACATGGTGAATGGTTTTGAGGTATGGTGGTGGTGGTGGTGGTGGTGGTTTGTGAGTGTGTGTGTGTGTGTGTGTGTGTGTGTGTGTGTGTGTGTGTGTGTGTGTGTGTCACATGTGTATTAGTGGTTAACTTGGTAGGTCACCCATACGATGTAGAAGGTTGTAAGAGCGAAATGCTTTTTTTTTTTTTTCTATTATACTTGCGGTATTATACAGAGGGTACAGAGTCCCAAGTGCACAGGATGAGAAACGAAATACAGTTGCCGGACGGCAGGCAAACACTTTTCATCGAGCAACCATGTACTCCTGTCTGTCTGCTGTTCGACGACTATATTTTTATTCTTGTTCTGCCTATTTGGCACTGTACCGTCTGAATACTACAGCAAGCAAATTGGAGAGGGGGTTTCGCTCCTACAACCTTCTATATCAAGTGTGGGTAAACTACGGCCCGCTAAAGAAATTCATGTGGCTCACTAAATGTTACTTAATTTGAAAAAGAAAGTTGTTAAGCATTTAATTTCCTTACCGTTTTCAAGCAAGTTCAAAACAATGACTAATGTTGCAGCATTGTTCCCGCGTTCATTATTTAGTTGCCTTTCATTTGAATAATTTATCCTGACAGGTGCCAAAGTGTAAAAACGTAGTCTAGCTTTTTAATTATCTTAAAAATCTTTACCCAAAATGAATTATTCGACTAAAAAGCGAAAAATTGAAGACGAATGCTGCATTCGTGTGTTTAACAAAGAGTGACTCAAAAGATGTTTCCCTACTGACAATGGAGTTAAAGCGATATGTTTTGTCATGAAACAGGAATTTCAATTATGTGCTAAAGAGGATGTGGGACGTTAAGCAGATTTTTTTTTTTTTTTTTTTTTAATCTGAAAGAAATATGTGACTTTTCAAAGGAAATGGAGTGACAAATGGGTTTGTGATTTTGTATTTGCTGTAGACATTATTCAAAAGTCAGTTAAATACAAAACTACAAGGTAAAGATGTATATGCGCATGAATTGTACTTGGAAGTGAAAAGCTTTCAAACGAAACTTAAACCACGAGCTGTCACACTAGAATTATCAGACAAATACAGTTCCTAGCTGATGGCTTTAGAATAAAAAATTGTCAAATGATTTGCTGATTTAAAAGCAATCTACAGTAAGACCAATTCAATTTCCGCAGCTCACCTTTTGCTTACATTGAAACGGTTAATTAAGAACTGCAGATGGAACGGATTCATTTGTAAGCCAACAACTCTTTAAAAAAAACTGTTCGAAAATAAACCAGGAGTTTTATGCATCTCTGCACTCAGAAAAGTTAAAAAAATTGAACATTTTTGCAAGAAAAATGTTTGTGTAGTTTTCATCAGATTACATTTGTGAGCATACTTTCTCCATTATGAGAGTCAACAAGTCAAAGAACAAGTCACCCATCAGTCTCGAGTCTTTGGTCAGTATTGAGGATCACTGTAAGGAATTTGATGCCAAATTTTGAGAAACTGGTAAATGAGTGCTGTCAGATGCATCGTTCTCATTAAATCGTTGAGATCCTTCTCTTGCTGAGTTACTTTTTTTCTACAAATAAATGTATTTCATGAGTTAAAACTATAGGAAATCAATAAAAAAAAAACTTTTTCTTCTTTAAATTGAGTTACTTTGTTTTCAAACAAATGTATTTCTTGTAGAGTTTTTACATTATATTTTTTCTTGAAGTAGAGTTAATTTATATGTGTTTAATATAAAGTTTCAACTTAAAGATATTAATAAATAATAGGAATTTTTTGTTTTACTTTTTAAACAAAGTTCCCTTGTTTGTTTGTTTTCAAACAAATGTGTTTTATCTGCTTCATGATTTCAATAGATTTTTTTTTTTTTTTAACGAGGGGATTTTGTTTTTCAATTGTGCTTCATTTTAGG
>JAHFWG010000153.1:62342-85771 GCA_020233015.1 Callinectes sapidus | reverse complement strand
TATATATATATATATATATATATGTATATATAACGATTCCATAAGAATAGAGGTAGAGAAATTCATTGAAAGCAAAAGTGATGATCCAGTGCTAATAGTAGGGGATTCTAATGGACACGTTGAATTTAAAGGGGAACAAAAGTTGGATTGTAATAGTAGAATTATCATAGACTGGATGGAAAGACATAACTTAATCATGTTAAATGATGTAAATTGTGAAGGACTATACACCTGGTCCAGGAATAACCAAAAAAAGTGTTATAGACTATGCTCTAGCCAATGATAAATTTTATGAAAAATACAATGAAATGACAATTGACGAAGAACAAGAAAAATTTGACTTGTCGGACCATAACCTTTTAGAAATTTATGTAACAGCAGGGCCAGTTAGAAAAAGATATAATAGAAACAAATGGATCACTAGAGAGTACTATAAAACTGATAAGGCTTCGCCAATGATCTATGAACAATACGTACAAAACAGTAAAACGAGAGAAGAAGTAAAAAAAAAATATGAATGACCTAGAGAACAGGATTGTCAAAGTAGCCAATGAGTGTCTAAAGGAAACATATAGGAAGAAAATTATAGGGATTATACAGGTAGAATAGGAAGCAGAATGGTTCTCGGAAGAGATAAGGGCAGGAAATAAAGAGAAAAAGAATTAACAGAGCTTGTAGAAATGAAGCATGTGAGGAAGAAAGGATTAATTGGAAGAAATTATACTTAAAGCAAAAAGAAAATGTACAATTATTGATTAGGAAAGAGATGAGATTAAGTGATGAGAAAAAAGCTAAAATGATAAAGCAAGATAAAAGTAATGGTAAAAATACTTTCAAATTATAAAAATGTTAAGAGGAGAAAGAGGCAAGGAGAATGTAAACCTAGAAGATAGTGTATATTATGGAAATGATAATAAAAAGCTCGATAGAGAAAAGGTAAAACCTGAAATTGAAACGTACTAGAGAGGTCTATACGGCAAGCATGAGAATAACATGAAGGGGGAGCATGGAATACAGATACAAAGGAGGAATACATCACCGCTAGAAACCAAATAAAATTGAGAATAGAACAAGGTAAGCACTATAAAATCTTAAAGAGGGAACAGGATAATTTGAATATACCAAACCATGTAGATAATTGCAGCAGAGACACTAGGGAACACACTGACGTAGCTGTAAGACTTGAAGAAAGAACAGTGTTCTTAGAGAAGAATTTAATAACAAAAGAAAGGGTAAAAAAGAGCTTAATTAAATTAAAAACTAAAAAGGCAAGAGGACCAGATGGCATCAAGCCAGAATTTTATAAAGTATTTTTAAACAATGATATACTGCTGAAAACCTTAGTAGAAACCTTTATGAAATTGGTACAGAGGAAATACCGGAGGGCTGGAAAGAAAGCACAACAATCATGTCAGAAAACCAAAAGGGAATGACTTGAGGCCCACTGCGCTCACAAATGTTGGATACAAACTATTAATGTCAGTATTAAGAATGGGGATAGAAGAGCAAGTAGTTAAAAATGAATGGGGAAAAGAAAATCAAGCTGGTTTTACAGAAGGAGCAAGAATAGAAAATAACATTCTCATATTGAAATATTGTGTAGAGAAATCATTCATAAAAAATGCATTAATTGTAATATCAGTAGATTTAGCCAAAGCTTTTGACAGTATAAGAAGAGACGTTATGGTGGAAATACTAACGGACTACAAAATAAATGAAAAAGCTATTAATGTAACAACTAAACTATATTATGGGGATTTAACTAAAGTAAAACTAAATGAAAATGAAGGGCTACAAATACCAGTGAGTAGCGGGATACGGGAGGGATGCAGGATCAACAACCCTGTTTAAATTAGTAACGTATAAAACTATGAAGGAATTAGAGGTGTTAGATAAAGGGTATAAGGATTATAAATTTAATATAACACCACTCTTTTTTGCTGACGATGGTATACTGTTAACTAATAGTAAATAAGGAGAACAGCAAGAAATTATGGTTTAGAAAGTAATACACGAAAAAGTAGTATAATCATATTCAATATGAGAGAGAAACCTAATGAAATAGCTGGTATTAATGTTCATGATAAGATGAAATATTTGGGCATAACTATAAACGACAAAAGGAACATATTCAAGACACAGAAGGAATTAATAATTGAGAAAGCAACAAAAACGGCAAACTTAACATATTTAGTTGCGGCAAGAAGCTGTGCCAAGTTGATGATAGGAGAAGCGTATTGGACAAGTATAGTCCTACCAATGATATTATACGGAACTAACATTATAGACTTTACTAAGGAAGAAATACAGAAACTGCAGAGAATAGAAAACAGTGTGGGTAGGAAAATACTGTGTGCACTAAGCTCTGCGCAAGAAGTAGCATTAAGAGGGGAAATTGGTATAAGTAGTATGAAAAGTAGAATAATGGAGGGGCAGCTGAAATATTTACAACACATTCTGAGAGGGGAAAGTAACAGGCTTGTAGAAAGAGTGATTAAAGAAATGAGAGCAAAAAAGAAAAAGAATAGATGTATAACAAGTTTATTGGAAGTACGAAAGCTAGTGGGTATAAGAGGAATGAATATAGAAACTGAGGAAATAAGTGAAAAAAAAAGAAATGGGAAACTGAAAAGTGGAAAAATGATATGCAAGAAAAACCAAGTTTAAACTTGTATAGAAAATGGAGGAAAGACATTGGAGGACAAGAAGAACTGTATGATAATAGTGAAGTGTCATCATTTATGTTTAAGTGCAGAACAAACAATGTGTGATGTGTGAATGTGAATATGAAGACTAGAAACATTTCCTACTATACTGCTCAGCGTACACCGAAGAAAGAAAAAATATTTTGACGCTACAACGCCCTTACCCTCAAGGTGAAGAAAAAATAATTGGAAAACTTCTTTTTGACAGAAAAACAACTGAGGAAAATAAATCAATAATATATAAATTCTGGAAATTAAGAGAACTGAAAACAAAATCGAGTGAACAAAAGACCCAGACAAATAGACCACTATAAAACTACATCAGGTAGTGCCGTTCCAAAGGCAATACTTCCGCCATCTACCTGTACCTGTACCATCTACTGGTACCTGTACTGGACAGCGGACCGCATTGTGGAGGTAGTGGTGCTGCCAGATAATCTTGCTTGCTTTATTACCGAAGGGAGCCTTTCGGCAGCTTTTATCCCACAGTATAAGAGTAGCCCATCGTGTCGGGAGGCATAGCAGTGGAATGTTGGCCTCCATCTGCGCCACACGAGTGCAGCGCAGGGCTCCAAGACATTCCCACACATTCATTCTGAAAAACATCCAACCTCCTCATGGTTGATTCCGACAGACCTATACACCGGTAAGCCATAGTCTAAACGAGAACGAATTAAAGATTGTAGACCTTTAATAAAGATGTCCTGTCTGCTCTCCATGAGGCACCAGAAAGGTATTTGAGGATATTATTTTATTTATTTATTATTATTTTTTTTTTACTGCAACGGATAAGCAATTCATTAATATGAGTCTTCCAGTTGAGTCTCCTGTCAAAATGCAGACCAAAGAACTTGATTGAATTTTGAAACGGTATCAACTGGTCTTGAAGAGTTAATTGCAAATCAGATACGTTACGTCTAATAAAAGCAACACTGATACACTTAGCAACGGAAAACTTAAATCCCACATAGAGGTCCAATGGTAAACGAAATAAAGAACGTCTTGAATCTGCCCCGCCAAGAACTGGGCATTAGGCGAAGAGTGCCATGACACACAGTCGTCAGCGTACAGTATTTAAGATTCCTGGGAGTTGTGGACAGAATACCATTAATCATAATACTAAACAATATAGGACTAAGAACACTACCCTATGGCTCCCCGTTCTACTAGACGAAAACGTCCGAGATTACGTTACCAGGAAGCTTAACAGAGAATTTTCTGTCCTGTAAAAAATTATTAACAAAAATTAGAAAGTTGCCTCTGAAGCCATGAGCGTAGAGTTTTATGAGGATACAGTGTCACCACGTTACGTCGAAGGCTTGGTGGATGTCTAGAAACACCCTTATCATGAATTCTTTTGGGGCCAATGCCTCTGAAATTCAGTGCTCCAGGTGTGCTAAGTGATCCATCGTGTTTCAGTACTTTTGGAAAACCCGACTGTTGATCACTTAACAAACCCTTCACTTCTAAAACAAAAAAGGAGCCTTCATTTTACCAAACATTCCATGACCTTAAATAGAGAACTCGTGAGCGCAATTGCGCGAAACGCACTGGAGTCCATAAAGCGTCCAATCTTTTGAGTGATTGGGGTTGTGTGGCCAATACCCAAAGACTGAGGGAAGGTGTGGGTGGTCCAGATTATATTGTACACCGGGGTCTCGCTTTATGCGAGGGTTAGGTTCTGCGAGACCCTCGCATAATGAGAATTCGCATAAAGTGAACCTATCTCACCATTAATTTTTCCCCACCCCAAATGATAAAATCCAACTTTTTTCTTCATGTGAATTAATTAAACACACACTAAAACACACATATAATTCAGTGAAAGAAAAAACATAGAAAATATATGACAAAATATAAGAAAAAAACAAAAGTAAGGCAGGATATAGCACAAAACACAGCGGAATAGAAATGGAATGAGGCGACACAATCCGCACAGATCAGCTCAGTACAATGACACAAGCGTGACTGAGTGAATATGTGCGTGGAAGGGTGTGGGTGGCGGGAATGAAGCGCGCACTAGTGGCGCATTAGTGTATCACTCCGCACAGCAAGGCCGACCTCACTCACACGCGCCACCACCTCGCATACACAACCACACAACATCGTATAATATGGAATTTTTCTCGCATAAAACGAATAGCTGGTACATTTAGGATGGTCGCATAAGAGCGAATTCGCATAATGTGAAGACGCATAAAGCGAGACCCCGGTGTAATGTTAATAATTTAGAAAGGGAATAATGGCCGATATGTTGTAGCACAATGTACTATGATATATTATCTGGACCTGGACTTTAGAGTATTTCAGGGCAAGTAGTTCATCCAACGTAAACTCTGTGTTGCAATCCGAGTTTACGCCTCCCATGGTAAAGTTCGGGAGAGTGAGTTCTGTAGCCTCCTTAGGAGGACAATATCATAGCAAGAGGAAGAGCTTTTATATTTGCAATATCCACTTGGTTGTCTATTGCATTATTGCTTATATTAAGAGTGGTTATGGAAATGCCCCCAACACGTCTGAGACCACAGGCGCCTGTGACTCATGCAGGGCAGGAGAGGCGCAACATCCACTGCTCGGATGAGCAAGTGTAGCGAAGTAAACCTATAGTAGATCAGCTGGTGGACAAGGCACACACAGAGTTCACTTTGGGCAGTTTACTGAGTAATGCAGTACACATAACACAGGAGGACCTTTACACGGCATAACACACAGGGCAGACACACAATGCGGCACTCAGCAAGAGGGCAGGCTTGGGCCACACTCACACCCCACACTTCTTTCCTGGCCTCTGGTCAAGCTTTACAACGTCAACCAGCGGCAACCACACTTTTCGCGCACACATTTAACACACAGACACTTTCGCCATGGTGGTCAGAAGGTATATTTGTCCGGAACGAGGGGAGACGAGGCAGAGCTCCCGAGCTGGCGATGTCTCTCCCTTTGTCACTAGCCAACTGACTCCCAGGGTCCCTTTGTCTACGCACTACTCCTGAATGAGTCTGTCAATGCATTACAGATGACTTTCCTCGCCTGAACCCTTGCCTTTTTATAGTCTGAAATGCCTGTATCGTTTATTACGCTCACGAAGTTGTCCATCATGAAAACTCCATATTGTAGAAGTCTTCGGAATACAAGCCTCGGCGGCGTGTAATATGGATCGTATTGCGTCACTGACCATCGTGTCAGTGTCCTCGCCAGGTATATCCACGAAAGGTTGCCCAATCTGTTCTCTTAAAATTTAACTTGGGAGGGCGGGGGGTGGATGGAATGGCGCGTAAGTAAGAGATGCAGATAGGAAGATGGTCACTTCTGAGGCAGTCGTCGATGACTTCCCAGGAGAAGTCAGAGAGTATATTTGGCGAGAGCAACCACAGATCAATGGTAGACGCGTTACCAGTCCGATCATCTACACGAGTAGCGCTTCCATGGTTTAGAAGACAGAGGTTTGTTTGTAATAGTATGTTTACTATCTCCTCCTCACATACACTTGACCTCTCACATCCCCATTGTTGATGATGGGCGTTAAAGTCACCCAGAAGTATCCTGTTCCCCGGAAGCTGGCTAATAAGAGATGTAATGTCGTCATCAACAATGGGGGCATTGGGAGGTAAGTTGAGGCGTGCCCATGTCCATCGTCCTTACTTTTATTACTTATGATTCAAAGGCTTCCTGGTCTGTAAAACAGTCTCGGAGTATTGAAGAACTGGCGAACGATACCCACCGCACAGAGAGTACGTAAGCTCGTGGGTGAAAAGTAATTAAGCTCCGGAGCCTTACTTCTTGTTAGTGTATGGGATGCTTTCTAAAAATCCCCATCCACGTGTTCGCTCTCTATCTCGCATTGTCGCCCTTACACATCCCTCACAGGGGAGGTCCTAATGAGTGTGTGAAATTTCTGCCGGTTCCTTAGTATCCTGGGAAACGTGACCCTTTTTGTCCGACTCAACCCAACTCCCTTCCATCAGGACAACTGATTGGTTATGTACTTCCTCCTTGTCATGCCTTTTCCTTTTGTCACGCCTCCAACTCATTTAAAAAACTTTGTTTCCCGCGCGCACGCATCATCCATCATTCTACATTCTACATCAGGACATTCTTCGAACTCTTCGACTTCATCTACATCACTCATCGCACATTCGCCACGTATTCTCTCGTCGTCTGTTGTCGTTATCAAGCTGTCTCAACAACAGAGATAAATACAAGTTCCTGAATCAAACTAACTGAGGGTAAGATAGGTTGGAAATGTGGGTCATTCCAATCTCACTTTTTTTTATGTGCAGGAATATTACATGCTACTAGCTTAAAAGAGTAAGGAATAAAGCATATTATGGTACAAAATATATGCATAAGTCACTGTAACATTAATTATAATGAGATGTATATATTTTAGGCGTTCCTAGTTCTCACACTGGCTCGTGACAACGGATGCTGACATCAGCACCCTGCACTTGATGCAGTTGCATGAGGAGGAAAAAGCATAGGAATTTATAAGGACTTCACCTTAGTTCTTATGGGTGTTCTGTGAGAAAGGTTGGAAATTATAATATACAAATTATACCCTAACAAGACCATCTTCAAGCTATTAATTATACTTGGTCTCGTTGTTGCGGTGTTGGTTCGAAATCTAAATCTGAAACTTCATATCATTCTTCTAACTAAAACAGCTTCTATGAAGTTAGGCGTCCTGACTTGTCTCAATACTAAGTCTCACAAACCGCTACCTCTGTACAGTCTATGCAACACACTGCATACTTCCATGATGTCAAGTTGCAACATTGTGCTTTTAAAACAAGAAACCAAGGTAGAAACATATCTTATTAATCGTTTCTTTGTTTGTTTGTCTTTCATTGCCGTAAGATTTTTCCGCTAATTATACTTTATCATTTCCTATTACAAAACATAGTGATTAATTATAGAGAAAATTGTGTTTGTTGGGTGTTGGTGTTCTTTGTTGTTTGTCTCGTAAGGTTTATTTGTATGTAACCTAGATAGGCTCTTTTATCTTTGAAAGCACTTCAATACAATACCTTCACCATCTCTCCAATTTAAATATAACGAATATATTCGTGTGCAAAGTTTTAAAAACTTTGAATGACATCTTTTGGCTGTTTGGTTAATTAGCGCTTACCCTCTTCCTCCGAAAGTAGCAGCAATTATGATGCATTGGAAATTCCTCCATTGTTTTTAATCTTTTCTTATTAGTTCTATGTAGTGTTTTAACCTACGAATCATGCACTTAGGGACATACTTCTAAGATCTCATTGTTCTATACAAGTGATTCCCAAACGGGGTTCCGTGGAAACCTGGGGTTCTGCCGACCATCAACAGGGATTCCGCGAGAAACCATGAAATAATCATATGCTATTACAAAATGACAGTGAACTCAATTCACAACTACTCAACAACATGTCACAAGCATTTTTTTCAAACACCAACCTACTCGCATGTCTCAGTCAGTACAATGTGTGATTTTATATAGTAATTATTGAAAGTAGTGAGAGCAAATAATATGTATAGAAATAAGAAAAAAATAGTGTTATTGCTGGTGCTTGATACACCCTTTGTTTATACTCCGTAATTTTGGCGTCACAGATGAATAGGAGGGTGACACAACTCCGTATAAGACGGAGTACAAGTATCATAGTTGACACGAGGTTCAGCTCAAACTTTCATACATCTCCCTTCCTTCAGTAAGATTTGAGTACCCAATCGAGGGAAACGTAGTTTTAATAATAATCTCACCAATTAATATTAGTTTCATACGGATTTTAAAGACTAAAACATGTTAAAATATTTGAAAAGAAAGTGTGTCAGTAGAGAAAGGAATCACAAATATCATAGCCAAGTACGAGTAAAGGAAAAATGAGTGATGGAAAAAAAAATGAATTCATACCAGAAACTCTTTTTTTTAAGGTTACTATCATTAAGCAATTTTCCTGTTTCTGATAATACAATTAGTAGGTGTGTGGATTACCTGTCCAACAACATTTTCTGGTATATTGTCTGAAATACTGCAAAATAACAACTTTCCTCTCCAAGTAAACAATTCACCTGATGTTAGAATTTATACGAATTGAAAAAAAAAGGTAGAATAGCGTAAAATTATTTTTGCTCTAAAGAATTGTCTGAAACTACCAAAGACCACGTTTTCAGTATATATCTTGTTTTCTAACTTGGAATCTCATGGAGTTGGAATCTGCACTGATGGTGCCCCCTCAGTGTTTGGCTAAGTACAACGCTTTGTATCACGCGTGAAAGGGGGAAAAAGTCATAACAACTTACTGTTTTCTTCATCGAGAAGTTTTGGTTTCAAAAACTATTGGGGATCACGTGACGCTTCTGCACACAGAGGCTCGATGGCTTTCGAGAGGTAAAGTTTTGACAAGGGTATTTGAGCTGTCATAGGAATTGCTGGTTTTCTTCATAAAATAATAACGCCAGCTTGTATGAATATCTTGAATCTACAAACTGCCAAATAAAACGAGCATACTAAGCAGATATTTGTCAGCATTAAATAACATGAATATCAGCATGCAAGGTACGAAGAAAAACATACTGACTTCCACAGATAAACTTCTTGCTTTTAGCTGTTTGGAGAAAGCATCTTTCAAGAGGAAACGTATCAATGCTTCCACTACACTTCTACTTCGAACTCAGACATCTCATTAATTACAAGACATTTAGCACCAATATCAGAAAAAAAAAAAAAATAGATAAATACTTCCACTCCTTTTCATCAAATACATTTGACTGGGTGAGAAACCCCTTCACTGAGTTCTCACCAAGTACAGAAAACCTACTTAATCTGCAAGAAGAGAAATAACTACAAAGCAAACTACAAAGCGATCGGACCTTGAATATGAAATTTAATAAAGTATCACTTAACATGTTTTTGAATTTCAGCAAAGCATGAGTACTCTGTCATCCTATAAAAAACATTCCATCTTTTACTATAGTTTTCAACTTCATATCTCTGTGAAGAAGCTTTCTCATGCCTGACCGGCATTAAAAGCAAATCAAGAAATAGTCTTCTGTCTGTCGAGAACAAATTGTATGTGTGTCTGTCGAAAATATGACTAAAAGTATCACAATGAACTTACTGAAGATAAATCATAACATTATTGGTTTACTAGGGCGATGTAATTGTAGTTTTCATATGAATTATATCGCTCAAGAACTTTTCTTTCAAAAATTATATATATATATATATATATATATATATATATATATATATATATATATATATATATATATATATATATATATATATATATATATTTGGATTCTTTCAATTTTTCTTATATCCTTTTTCACTCGTATCTTGGAATTTTCGTATCTTGAAGCACTCGTCAAGATACGAGCTAGGAGACGAACCTAATCGTTGCCCAGGATACAGGGAAAATGAGCCGCGAGCATTTAGTTACGCCAAACCACCACTAGTTCGAAGTGAATGAAAAGAATAATAATAATAATAATAATAATAATAATAATAATAATAATAATAATAATAATAATAATAGATAAATAAATACAAAAAAAGTTATAAAAGAGAAAAAGATTTTTAAAAACTTAAAATAAATAAATACAAAAAAAAGTTATAAAAGAGAAAAAGATTTTTAAAAACTTAGTCTTAAGCTATGTTTAAGTCTCTATTAATTTCATGATGTTTATTATGTAAGTTTAATTTTCGTCAGCTGTTTTCATTCCTCCCCTCTTCCGCCACCATCTTACGCCTCCACCTTGCGAGTTAACCTACGTACATTTTTTTATCACTTGATATTTACGTTATTTGTTTATTTATTTACATTATTTGTATTTATAACGTTTATTTTGAAAACAAATACCATTTATTGCTGTTTTCTTTATTAATGTTAACTTTCTTTCAGTGTACATCGGTATTACTAAACTTCAATTTCCATGTTTTTTTTTGTTTTTTTTTTATCGTGTTTGAACGCATTATTCAGTTTTACATTAGTTAAATAGGAAATCCTGTTCCACCATACGAGCTATTTCACGATACTAGCTCAGTTGTGGAACGAATTAAACTCGTATATAGAGGTATGACTGTATATAATGTGTCCCGTGAGTTAAGTTACATACTTTAGGATTCAATAGTTTAGATAATTCTGAGTCGAAAATACTCTATACACATATGCTGTGTTTTGCTTTTGGATTACTAGAAATTAACGTAGAAATTTTGTGTTGCGGGAGCCGCTCGGATTGGTGGGTCTCCGGCGTACTATGTACTGGAGTGGTGTCAAGTGTTAATTATTCTTCCTCTGTTTTAAAATTTACACACTCGAATCTTTACAGTAAAAAGTGGCAAACGAAAGGTTAAATTTTTGCATGTGTTAGACAAGAAATAGTACAGTTAACACTGCAATACGGTGATTTCAAGTGTTGCTCTCTAAACATGTTACATAGCAACTCACCAGCTTTACGATGACTATCTCCCAGTTGCTGCCTCCAGTCTGCTGATATCCCTGTTACCATGTAAATCCCTTTAAATCATTCAGTATTTTAAATTAGGTTGTGTTTCGTAAAATTTGACCGTGTGTGTGTGTGTGTGTGTTTGTGTGAGTGTGTATGTGTGTGTGTGTGTGTTTATGCGCATCGGCATGGCCACGGGCACCAAACTACTTTGCGACCATAGCTATTCTCTGCATGTGTGTGTGTGTGTGTGTGTGTGTGTGTGTGTGTGTGTGTGTGTGTGTGTGTGTGTGTACCTAGGTGTATTATACAGGGTTCGAGCAGGGCTCATGGTGCCCTGTATCCGCATCTTCATATTTCCAACGTTTCCTTGAATTTATGTATGTTTGTTGCTGTAAGAACCTCTTCCTTTAATTCATTCCAAATATCCACTGTTCTATGTGGTAAACTTTACTCTATAATATCCTTTAAACACTGATTTTTTAAATCTTCTTTGAGTGTCCTCTCATCTGACTCTCATTATCACCAGGTCCTGCTTATCCAGCTTTTCAATGTCATTTACTATCTTTAATAGAGTTATTTGATCTCCACGCGGTGTGTGTGTGTGTGTGTGTGTGTGTAAAAAAAAAAATAATAATAATAATAGAATAAGTTCTTGAATAACATATGCAAAGTTTTTAATATGTGTTTTGCTATCTGTTTACGGTAACATTTTGAGTACGTACAATTTACAAGGGAAAAAATATCAACGCGTGATTACAACTCCAGTACATAGCGCGCCGGAGACGGAGTTAAGAGACCCGAGCGGTTTCCGCAACAGTAAATTTCGACGTTAATTTCAAACAAAACAAAGCAAAATACAACACAAGTGTATAGAGTATTTTCGACTTAGAATTGCTTCAGCTATCAAATCCCAAAGAATGTACCTCAACTCACGGGACACCATATATATATATATATATATATATATATATATATATATATATATATATATATATATATATATATATATATATATATATATATAACAGTGAATCTGTATAATCAGGGAATATGTATATTCTCTGAAATTTTCAGGGAATGTGTATAATGTCTGATTCACTCAGGGAATATGTACATTCCCTGAGATTTTCAGGGTATATACATATTCCCTGAATTTTAGGCCTTATTATTATACAGATTCCCTGAATTCATATTTGTTATGATAGAACAAGGAAAAAATAAATAAATATATAGGAATAAAAGAAAAACATTAATACAATTCTCTAACATTTTATTCATCACATAAAATTAATATGAGTAATCAAAATAAAACTAGTAAAAAAAGTTAAAAAGGTAATAAAATTAATTATGAATGGTAATACTTATTAATTCTTCATCTCATTAAAAAGTAAAACTTGTCTGTCAAAATCATTTGGCCTGACTTACAACGAAGCCTTGTTTTCACAATGCAAACTTGAATGGCATCGTGAGTTGCATTTAACTTTCAGTTTGAAACATTTACATCGGTTTGTTTGACAACGTTTTGAACCAGCACAGTTACATTTGGCAAAACCTTGGCCACCTGACCTCGACTTTGTTGTACAGCAGATCGAAGAGAAATAATCTTATCGGTTGTCACATCGTTATTTGAATACAGTTCATACGTACATAAATCAAACTGATTCCTGGTATATTTACACTCAGTATGCCACTTTTCACTGCAATCGTATAATAGTCACTTTCGTCAATATCTATAATTATTCCCATGATATTCCTTGGATCCCCACGACCCCTATCCACCATCGGTATCGGAATCGTAACATTGTTACCAACGTTCCCACGGTCCATAATACGTCGACTTCGTTTAACCATACGTTCAGCTTGTGAAAGCTGAGCTTCGCACGCACGTTTTCGCTAAGAAATAATATTCTTTTGACGAAGGGAGAGTGGTGATGTTGGTCCGACAGCAGATTGCTCCACAGTAGGTGGTTCTGTAGCTGGTGGTTCTACTGCAGGTGGTTCGACATATGTTGGTTTTGCAGCAGGTGGATCAGCAGTAGGTGGTTCGGTGGCTGGTGGTTCTAGAGCAGGTGGTTCGACAGATGTTGGTTTTGCAGCAGGTGGATCAGCAGTAGGTGGTTCGGTGGCTGGTGGTTCTAGAGCAGGTGGTTCGACAGATGTTGGTTTGCAGCAGGTGGATCAGCAGTAGGTGGTTCGGTGGCTGGTGGTTCTAGAGCAGGTGGTTCGACAACTGTTGGTTATACAGATATGAGAACGACAGCAGGTGGTTCGGCAGTAAGTGATTCGACAGCTGGTGGTTCGACATCATATGTTTCAACTGAAGTTGTTTCATCCGTAATTACTGACAGCAAATCGTCCTCACTTTGGAGACGGTGAATTACATCATGTGGAAGAGCTGAAGTTGTGAGTCCTGCTTTTGCATCGGATCCAAACAATGCAGTAAATGGTGACCTTTTAATGCCAGAATGGAAGCTAGAGTTTTTTTTGAAATTGCACAAATTTTAATCCAACTGTCCAGTCTGTTGTATTATTGTCACTCAACCAGGCTACCAACATATCTTTGATATCACAGTTTGCTCGTTCAACTGACCCTTGGCTCTGAGGGTGTCTAGGTTTTCCATGAACCATTACGAGATCAGGCCAAGGCAATTTAAGTTCGGTAACAACACCAGCAGTAAACTCCGATCCGTTGTCACTTTGTAACATTTCTGGTGCGCCAAGTGGTATAAAATCTAACAGCTGATAAGCAACTTCTGCAGCACGTTTTGATGTGAGCGATCTCAATACACAGAACTTTGTAAGATGATCTTGATAAACCATTATCCACTTATAGTTTCCTTGCTTCATTGCCTGCATATCTACAAGGTCAACTTGTGATCGGGATCCAAAGTTCTTTGTCAGAATAGGTCGAATAACAATGCCTTTAGTTGTCAGTCGCTTACGTTTACGTTGGCATTCGATGCATAGTGATTTGTAAATGGATATGGCATCATGGGTAATGTTGGCATATTTTTTACTTAACTCATTCACCATCTTATCGCGCCCTCCGTGGCCAGTTGCAATGTGAGCACGCTTAATGATAACAAACGTATCCTCCAATGTAGCAAAATAAATAGGATCCTCATTGGCATTCCGTCTTCTGATCAATTTAAAAACATCACCACACTTGAGAACCTCATACTTCTTCAGAAGGTAGTATTCATGAGGCGTCTTTTTGCCTGACTTGTCAATTGACGTCAGATCTGCAATAATCTTATTATACTCCTCCTTCGGAAGTAAGACAGACTTCTTTCCATCACTTCTTTTCAATAACTCTCCCCGAAAATGTGCTTCTAAATCACACTCAGTTGGATTTGCCATGATGTTGACAGTAGGAAAGATGAGTATAGGTGTTTGTTAGGCCAAAGCGTCTCCCCCGCTCCGAACTGGCGCGATGGTTCTCTTGCGGGTCGGTCCAGCCGACTCCTATATCACACACACACACACACACGGGGGTTCGAAGGGGAAAATGATGAAGTCTCGTGATGGTTCGGTATTTCAGTCGTTTAAAGCGTGGGGTTATAGCAGGAGGTTTGGGACGGATAATTTGCAGGAGTCCTGTGATTTACTCCTTGTTCTATCATAACAAATATGATTCAGGGAATCTGTATAATAATAAGGCCTAAAATTCAGGGAATATGTATATACCCTGAAAATCTCAGGGAATGTACATATTCCCTGAGTGAATCAGACATTATACACATTCCCTGAAAATTTCAGAGAATATACATATTCCCTAATTATACAGATTCACTGTAATATATATATATATATATATATATATATATATATATATATATATATATATATATATATATATATATATATATATATATATATACACGAGTATATATTCCCCTAACCACTGTGGTGGCCTCTGTGCCCTGGTAGGTATGTTAGTCTCAAAGACCTGTCTCTCGTCCTCACCATCACTACTGTCACTACTGTCACCACTGTCACTGATCCCTTTTAACCTGGCCATCACTGTCCAGAAGAGGATCGTCACCGCTCTCACCTCGAGAGCCGCTCAAGGACAGTACATGGGCTCACCGAGTTGCTGTCTGTAGCTTCGGGGCGAGGCCTCGTTTCTCGCGGGGATTGTATGGGCAGACGTACCTACCGCACCTGGACGTCCCTGGCACGCAGCTGGTACCAGCGGGATATGGCTTGCCCCGCCAGGCAAAGATTGCTCGACACCTATCGTACGGCCTCCATCCGCTGCTGCATCGCCGCCACAACATCAAGCGACGTCTGTGGTAGCTCTTCTCTAGGTCCAGTAGCCTTCGGGAGGTAGCGGTTACCTAGGGGCGTACACAGCAGTGCCCTAATCAAGGATAAAGTGATGGAATTGGCGAAATTGAGGAAAATGTTCATGCCGTCAGTAGACACTAGAGGGCAGCAGCAGTGGAGAGTACTGAAGGGGAGGGGGACCCCTGGGCCCGGCCAGCTGTTGACGCCACACAACGGCAACGCTCCACCTGCACCATCACATTCAAAATGTCCCCATGCACAGCAACACCAAGGAACAGTTCTTGCTGCTTTTGTGGCGAAAATTGAGCAACTTGTCCACGGATGCGCCTTCATCTGTTCCCTAGAAACACTAGAAGGTATGTAGTGATAGATAATGATAAGATAAGTCAATAAATGACACACATTTAAATAAAAAGCCATTCTATATATCGGAGTATCTGCCTCACTGAGGAAACGTAAATATCGTTAAAACATTTACAAATCTAGCCTAACCTTATCCAGATTGTTTTATAGGTTGTGACATAGGGACTGCTTTTATTGTTGAGTTGAATTTTATTGGTACTGACACGCATTTCACTTGCAGACGAATGCAGTGGCTCCAACACAAGCTGACTGGAAAGACCACCACCTTGTTGTTACCACACGTCTCACGGATAAGACAGGTATATATATATATATATATATATATATATATATATATATATATATATATATATATATATATATATATAGTGTGTGTGTGTGTCTCTGTGTGTGTGTGTGTGTGTGTGTGTGTGTGTGTGCGCGTTCTATCAATCATTTTGTTATGTGGATGCAATGATTATTCTTGTCATAACATTGCAAGTATGAAATTCAATGCTTAGGAGACATTAAAATTCTGTTTAGTTTCAGAATTAATCTAGTCATTATGGCTATTGACTTTATGTAACCGCTATTACACAATAAAATATATTAATCTATATGTATATGTATCAATGTACCTATGAATGAGTGAATATACGACTATATATATATATATATATATATATATATATATATATATATATATATATATATATATATTATACATATGTATGTGTGTGTGTGTGTGTGTATGTGTGTGTGTGTGTGTGTGTGTGTGTGTGTGTGTGTGTGTGTGTGTGTGTAGGTTCCGTGGAATATGATAAAAAAATATTACAGGGGTTCCTCCAAGGTGAAGAGGTTGGCTATCACTGTTCTAAACTAAAGGATGTTTGTTGTACTACTGTCCATGAAATATTTATATGACCAAATATATACTTCCTCTATGCATCTTACACCGTAATTCTCCTGAATATAGTCCTGTCCATCCATTTGCAACCTTAAAATTTTCGCCCTTAAAGGTATCCCAAAGCTCTAAAGAGTCCACAAGGGCGTCATGCACTTCAATCCAATTGGAGACTGTCATCAGTAATTCCTGAGCACATGTAAAATCCTTCAGTTTCTCAAGATGAAACACAATGTGATCAAATCTTAGAAGGGCCTGATACAAAGCTTGAGTGTAGCAACAACAAGCCTGGAATCAATCACAAAGAACTCGGCACTCCGAAAAATCCTGCAATTCTGGAGAACTCTCCAACAAATACTAATAAGAATATGGTTAATCTCCTTCGCTAACACTGACATTACAATACCAAGTCTAACGTATCGTTGGTTTGTGATACCAATAACCTGCAATTATCAACCTTCTGGACCTTGCATGATTAAAAAAGAAAGAAGTGTGGTTGTTTATGGCACCAGAACCATGGGGACCGACACATAGCTCATAGCCAGCTCTTTCAGTGCTAATGACAGCATTAAAGTCGCCCAGGACATTGAGTGTATCACGATAGGGATATTGGAACAGTACAGAGTTGAGTTTGGTGTAGTTTCACATGTTTCTATAGGAGCGTATACTGCGACAATGGCATGAAGCTATTCATCAACCGGAGTAACCTTTATAACGGACGATTGCATCCTGCTGGAGATGCCTACACCTATCCCCTTTATATGGTAACCATTGCTCATGTCGAACCGGTAGTAAAACCCTTGCTACTGGTCCCACCACTGCCAGGTCTCCTTATCTCAAGAGAGCCTCAATATATAAACTCTCATTCTACTGAGCTCATTCGACAGATGAAGCAATCAGTGATCTTCTGAGAGCCTCAGGTCGTTCTAGGAGCCCACACATTTACCTCAAGAATGGTCCAACAGGCAGGTGGCAAGTCTCCTACCACACCATTTCCACCAAAGTTAAAAGTAGGGCTGCAGCACTCCTCAGGATGCAGGGGCCCCTGTCCTACATCAACTGTTGGGTCAGACAGGTCCCTCTGACGCCCCATCAACAAATGTGGTCTGCACGGTCGGACCCCCTGAGCAAAACCGGACCAGGGTCGTGGCTAGAGGCTCGTCCGCATCTAAAGCCTGAATCCCAGCCTCTACCTCTAATTCTGTTGGTGGCTGTGGATTTTTTATTTTATTTATTTATTTTTTTACAAGGGAGGGGTTGCAAGCCCCACCCCAAGCAGCTAAGTCACCCATTTAGTAACGCTGAGGGAAAATTTATCGGTGCCCTCAAAAAGACAGGAGGAGAGGCAGAAACAGGAGGGGAAATGAGCTATGGGAAATAGAGGACACTCACTCTTCACCTGGATAGAATCCACCTACCACCATGTAATATTTTGGGGGTTACAGAAGACAAATATTCGATTTAGCCATATTTCAGCTTAAAATTTAAAGATTATTTTCTCATGAAACATTCTATACATTGTTTCTTTTTACATATTAAAATCACTTACTTATGAACATTGGTGTGGATGGGAAAGTTGGCTCTATAAAAAGTTAAGAAAATTATCAGTTCCAATTTGTCCCACACTACTGTTTATATGATTTCCATGGATGAATGATCACACACCCGGAATCAACTATGACGATCTATGACATTCCAAAAGTAGCATCCACCACTTTCCTACTTGATGTGGTTCCAGCTAATACTTTGGCAAGGTTTTAGACTCTGACACTTCAACTTTTTGTATAGATAAAAAAAAAAAGACAAATTCCACTATTCCGTTTTTTTTTTTTTTTTTCATTTTTATTTATTTATTTTTATCTTTTTATTTATTTATTATTTATTTTATTAATTCATTTATTTATTTATCTATTTATGTATTTTTATCTTTATTCTTTTATTCCATTCCTACGTCTTTGATAAACTAGAGAAAGTCGTTATGCCGCCTGTATCAGCTTTAGGAGACAACTCGAACAGCAACTGTCTAGACCAGTGGTTCCCAAACTTTTTTCTGGTCGTTACCCACTTTTCAAATATGATCGTTGTCCATGCCCCCCCCCCCCAAAAAAAAAAAAAAAACACACAACCATAACCCGTGACTACCATGACTGTCTACAGTCCTACACTCATTAGGTCCATATAAGAACCACTCTAGCAAATCCTGTAATTTTATTGATTCCATTTGTTATTTTTTCTTTTGTTAATTATTTATAAAGAAATTTGTATTTTGCTTTTGCTGAATCTCATAATATAATTATTGAAATGGTACTAAAGAAGCAATATAATGCACATTAAAAAAATCATATCTAGAGTAATTAAAAATTGCATTATTGTGAAAAGCTGTTTCAGCATAAGCAAAACACACACACACACACACACACACACACACACACACACACACACACACACACACACACACACAAAAGAAAAAGAAACAAAGAAATTCCACTGGATTGAGAAAGTGTATTAATCCCACGCAATGTGATCTGATCTTTGAATTTTACAAATCTCATAACTTTGTGATTCTGAAATGAAATGCTATCATAGGGAGTCATAATCAACTGCTACAACCATGGCCTTCAGTAGCCAGACACCCACCTCCTCCCAGACCATTTGCTTCTGAACATTCATGCCAGGTTCATGTTTCCTTCACTTTTGAATCCCCATTCTACTCAGTGTTGCAGATTATCAACAAGCTTCTTGATTCTTCAATTCAATTCAATTCAAATACTTTTATTGTCATAAGCATATACAAAATACAGTTACAATATTCAATTTCATATACTTAATTTCATATACATAATTTTGTTTTGCTTGACAATGAGGACTGATACCTTATGGTATATTTTGCCCTCCTCTTTACAGTTTACTATTGTATATGAATTTGAGGGCTAATGTCAACTTCATTCTCTCTCTCTCTCTCTCTCTCTCTCTCTCTCTCTCTCTCTCTCTCTCTCTCTCTCTCTCTCTCTCTCTCTCTCTCTCTCTCTCTCTTTGCCACCTATAGCATTTAGAATGTTGATAAAGCTACCCGGTCTCATTTACATATTACTTATATATAATTCTTCAATTTGTACTTGAATGTTGGTAAAGAACAATTATGATCTACCTTCCTTGCCATTTCATTCCATATATGAGTTGCTTTGAATCTAAATGTTTTATGTATGATAGCTGTTCTGCCTTGTGGTAGACGAAGGTTAGCTCTCTGTCTGGTTGGGTAAGAGTGGATGTCCTCACTAGTGTTAAACATGTCCCTTAGTGATGAAGGTACCAACTCTTTTACATATTTATACATTAATTTTGTAACACAATATATATAAACATGAGAAAATGGCAATATTTTAAGTTTTTTTTAAATAATGGAGTACAGTGATCTCTGGCTCTTGATGAAGTGATAACTCGTACTGATCTCTTTTGTAATTTTAAAAATTGTTGAACATAACAATCACTTGCCGTTCCCCAAACTTCCACCCCGTAAGTAATATATGGATATATGAAACAATTGTATAGTGTTACTAGAGTAGTTGTGTACAAAAATTTCCTAGCTTTACATAAAATCCCAATACTTTTCGCAATCTTATTTTTTTATGTAGTTAATATGTTGTGACCAAGACAGTCTATTATTACTCCTAAAAATTTTGTCGTTTCAACATTCTTTAATTTAACCTGATCAATATAGACATTCAATGAGTTAGTTTTATCTACTTTATCTCTAGTTTTGAAAATCATGTATGAGTTTTTGAGATATTCAATGAGAGTTTATTTGCATAAATCCAATCCATCAGCTTTATCAATTCTATGTTTGTTTATGTAACCATTTGGTCAATATTTGAACCTTTGAGGAATAAATTTATATCATCTGCAAAAAGTATTGGTAACAATAGCGTTGAAATGTTAACGATATCATTAATATATGTCAAAAATAACAACGGTCCCAATATTGATCCTTGTGGAACACCAGACATAACTCGTAAGGAGTCTAATTTTACTTCATTAAACACAACTTACTGATGTCTACTTGTCAAATAACTATTTATCCACTTATGAGCTATGCCTCTTACTCCATACCTTTCCAATTTGTCTAATAAAATACTATGATTAACAGTATCAAATGCTTTTCTTAAATCAAGAAATACCCCGAGAACATAGTCACCTGCATCTAATGTCTCTGATATTTTGTCAACAATAGTAATCAAAGCTAAGTCGGTTCCATGTTCTTCTCTGAAGCCAAATTGATATTTATATAGAAGATTGTGTAACTTTATAAATTCATTTAGCCTTTTATTCATAATTTGTTCCAATATTTTAGAAAAAACATTTAGTACAGAAACTGGTCGATAATTATTCATTGCTTTACAGTCCCCTCCTTTAAATATAGGAATAACTTTAGCAATTTTTATTTCCTGGGGAAACACACCTTGTAAAAATGATTGATTAATAATATGTGTCAGAGCCTTTAAGAAAGCCGGATATGATCTCTTAATGATGTCAGCTGTTATGTCATCATATCCTGGGCTCTTTCTCTTTAACATCTTTATTACATTGGCAACTTCATAGTTATTTGTAGGCTGCAAGAAAATTGAGTTAGGGTTTGGCTTTGGTAAATATGTAGAGTAATGTGTATTACAAGCAGGTACAGACTCAATGATATTCTTTCCAATATTTACAAAGTAGTCATTAAAAGCGTTAGCAATAATTTCAGGACTCTCTTCTGTTTTCTCATTCACTGTAATTTTATTTGATTTCAGAACTGTTTTCTTCTTTTTGTTGATAATTTCATTAATTACTTTCCAAGATTGTTTAATGTTTCCTACGTTGTTTTTTAGCTGTTCATCATAATAGCTACGTTCAGCTTGGCGAATTAACTTTTGTAGATTTCTTTTATACAGCTTGTATTTATCTATGCTTTCATTAGAAGGCCTTTTTAATTACAATCTGTATAATCTATTTTTAGTTTTTATTGATTCTTTCATAGCTAACGTTAACCATGATTTTCTATGTTTGTAACCCAATTTCTTTGTAACTAGTGGAAATGCCTCTTCATAACATTTGGAAAACTCAGTATGGAATTTAGTGAATGCTTCCTGGCAGTCATTAATATGAATAATATCGTCCCAGTTTATGTTGTTACAGCTGTCAAGAAATTTCTTTATCCTGGTTTCATTATAAATTCTCTTGGTTATAGTGTTTTTATTTTTTTATATATTGTCGTAAGTTTTCTTAACACAAAATATAGGGAGGTGATCAGAGATATCTGTATACATTACACCGTTAGAAAAATTATTACTGTGAACATTATTACAAAATATATTATCAATTAAGGTTGCTCTAGTACTAGTAATTCGTGTTGGTTTATTTATTAGTGGTAAAAAGGAATAGCTTATCATAGTATTTATGAAATTTAACGTTAGTAAATGGCGTTCATCTCGAAGCAAATCTAGGTTGAAGTCTCCAGTAATATATGTTTCTTTTTGTTTTTTATTAACAATATTTAATATTTCATTAAGGGAATCAAGAAAAGGATCAATTGGTGCTTGAGGAGGTTTGTAGACAACTCCAATTACTGTTGTTGTTGTTGTTTTTTTGTGCTGTTGCTCTGTAGTGATCAATTCTATAAATAATGATTCAATTATATCACTATTAAGTGTTAAGTCACTTCTATCATGGAACACTAAATCTTCTTTTACATATAATGAAACTCATCCTCTCTTCTCTGTTCTATATATATCCCTTTGTACATAACCTTCTATATTATACAAATTAGTATTTGCTTCATTTATCCACGTTTCAGTGAGACCAATAACATCAAAGTCAATTTTTAGATTATGTACATAAGTTACAAAGTTATTTAATTTTTGGGGTATACTGCGAATATTCAAGTGTAATAAAGATAAGTTTTTATGTTCACAAATTTCTCCAAATTCTTTATTAAAACTATTTTCATCAAAATATTTACTTGTTATATTGCTTAACTGTATATGACTGAAAAGTATTTGTCAGGTTCGACATCATCAAGAAATGTTTCTGTATCTATACTATTTAATTCTAATGGATTGAAAACAAGGCAATCTAATTGAATTGGGGTTGGAGGTGGTTGAAAATGTTCACGGAGATATATCACGAATTCGTCATCACTCACAGTGCCATTAAAAGGGAAAACACTAGAACTACACCTGAGACACATTCCATAACAACAACTCTGATGAAATAAGTCTTCACACAGTTCACACATAACACCCTCACCCTCTATGACTTCTCTACATCCTCCACAATACATCAGCATACCACTGTCTAAAGAGGTTCATTATTATCTTGAAAATAGCAACATGCTTAGTGTTCATCACCACTGCTATAAATATAGTACATAAAGTAGATCCATTATTATATAAAGTAGTATATAAGACCAACAGATAACTAATTAAATTTATGACTAACTTTAAACTAAATAAAGAATATATTATAGACATACTAAAGTATTAGTATTAATGTAGCCCATTTAGCGATCCTGTGAAAAAAAAGTAAAAATCTGTTATCTTCCTATAAAAACGATAAAATAACAGAAAAATAAGTAACATAATAATTCAACATACAATATTGTACAAAATTAAACAGAAAAAGAAAACAGTGCCTGTTTATCTCTCTCTCTCTCTCTCTCTCTCTCTCTCTCTCTCTCTCTCTCTCTCTCTCTCTCTCTCTCTCTCTCTCTGTTTATCTTG